>JAXQQM020090327.1:0-36214 GCA_034641835.2 Pinus albicaulis
CTCTCGGTGCCTCCTTTTCAGCATGATTGAGACCAGAGCATCGGGATGCACCAAAGGACCCGTTAGCAGCTTCAGATGATTCTCGGTGTGTGCAGATGTCTCACCCTCGCGCAGAGGGGGTGGCCTGCGAGAAGGCTCCCCCACATGCCCTGGGATGACCTCTTCTAACAGCAAGGGCGCCTTGATGCCGCTCTCCGCATTTTGATGATGCTGGCCATAGCCACTTGCAGCGCCTCTTTGATTTGCATGTATCAGTCAGATTTTGTGAGCCCTTCCTCACTTACATGGGGCATTTGGGTTGTATTTGTATCTCATGTACTCAGATATTATTGTACAAGTCCTGGCTGTTATCCCAGGCACAGCATGTATGTGGGATTCCTCATTGTATTTTTATCTGGTTCATGATTATGCCAGCTGTACTTTATGGTTCGGTGCCTTGTTTACCGGACACACTATTCTTTTGTACTTTGTCACGGCGGGCATAGGTATGCCTCCCCCGCCGCCTTCAGCACAGGTACCCTCTCATAACAGAGACTTGTTGCACCTGCGAGTCTCGTCTCCCCAGGGTCTAGTCCTTCAGCACACTATCTACCTCATATTTCTCTCTCTGACATACCCTTTTGTTGTCTAGTGATTGTCTTCTTACAACGTACTTCGGTCATACGATTTGCTCCTGACACTCGCACGCTGGGGGGCAATCTGTTACACCATTTTTTGGTCATCTAACCTTTCATCATTAGATGAACCCAAGTACACCATGTAAGACCATTTTTACCACAAGTAAAACTGCTTTCACTATGTTAATTAGGAAACCCCAAAAGGAATAATTAATTAAACCATAATTTAATTATTATTCCCAGTCATGTTTAACCCAAAAACAAAGAAATTAATGAGATAAACCCATAGTTATCTTATTATTTTCTAGGAACAATTATTTAAATAATATTCCTTGTTAAATATGACCAAATCAACCACCATTAATTAAATAAATCATTATTTATTTGATTATATCCCAACCACTTCCTTAAAAAGATAAATAAATCATTTATTTATTTATTCTTCACTAATCAAGGGATTTGACCCAAGTCAAACACCCTTTCCCTCCAACAAATAATAAAAAAATATTCCATAGAGGTGGATCTAGATTTGATTAACATTATTTTAATCATGCACCAAGATCTAGAATGACCCAATATTTTGTTATAAATAGGAGGGTTTTCCCCATCATTCTTCACCTTTTGTCGCCTATTAGATCACTCTGGATCTATACACTTGGTCTCATTTCTACCATTTGCTCCCATTGAGCTCTACTTTCTGCATTGGGTTTTCTACATCTACAAGAGAGAGAAAGCTTAGATCTGAAGTGCTGAGGACTACAAAGAACCCATCCCATTGAGGAGATCCGGATACACCTTCTTGTTTCCTCCCAGGTGCCCTGTAATATAAAAATTCATTCAAAAAATCGTGTTCTTGTCTTGTCTGTTGGATGCATGGAGCAAACTCTTTACTTTACTGCTTAATGTATTTCCATTTATAGATCTGTTTGTTGCAGCATTTTAACTACTAATTGCAGATCTGAAGATGTTTTGCAGCCTCTATTGTTGTTAGGGCTATTAGTTATGCATAGCTAAAGTGGTTCTTTTTCGTACACTTCGACGAAGAATTCATACTAACAAGTGAGGAAGCCTTGAGCTTCATATTCATATCTTGGCATCAGGCCACAGGACCTTCCAAACTCATCTGCGCAGTATACTTCAGAAACTGCGTCATTTTTCCAGGACATTGCTGTAGTAGGGTTTCTACCTTAGTTTGGTGCTTATTTCCTTGAGGAAGGGCCATCCCTTCTTCCGAAAAGTTTTTATTTCAGACCTCTTCTATAATTTTGTATATTTAAGCTCATCTACGCAGAGTTTCAGTGATTCTACATTTTCCAAATCCATATTCTGCAGATCTGATACTTGTATTTGTTCTTTCATGAAATCCCCTTGCCGGGTGATCTATTTGATGTATAAAAGGAGCTGAATCTCCATTTTTCTTCATGATTTGTTATAATAAACTTCAGATATGATATTTCAGACATATTTTGTCTAATTTCTTCATAAATCACGCAATTTATGCTTCAGCCATTTTCTGCATACTTCAAGTCATGGGAAATCAACATTTTTAAGCTTATCCGAGGATGGAGGAACTGTTTAACATAGATATAATTCTTTGTTTGAGCTGAAATTAGGATCATAGGTCCCTCATGACCTAATATAAAATAAATTCCTGTAATTTCCCTTAATGTTACGTATATTTCGGAATACACCTATTTTAGTGTCGAAATCACTGCTTTTCCTCACTTTTTGGATCCTAAATTCAGATCTAAGTTGCTGCTGTACTTGAAATCAGTTTTTGAGTGTCCATAAGAAAATTTTATGCATTGATATCTCTCTTCACTTTTAGTAGAGCGTTTTACCTTGTTGCAGCCCCTCATTGGGCCTTCTCTTGAAGATAACTAGGTGCGGGAGATCTGTTTAAACCACCTAGTCTTATTTGTTTCAGCTTAAATCTTGGATTTAATTTGTATATTGTCTGATCTAAAGGATACAAGAGTTATTTTCCTGTTCTAAAGAATATTTTTCTGAAAATTCATTTTTAAGTGCATGATTCATGAGTTGTTCCTAAATAGGAATATTACACATCATCAAAATATGGAATCACAATCAAAGTCATGCTAGCGACCATGTGTAGTAAAGGAGAATAAAAATGGTCCCTCATGTGCAACCAGCATATTTTTTCTCCTAACTTCCACATAATATGATATAACAAGTGTTTCCTCCACCACTTGTTTGTTGCCCCATTCTTCTTGCATGCTTGGAGAAGGTGTATGATGGTTGGTGTTAATGAAGCACACCATGAATAATACATCATATCCCCAAAAGTTTCTAGGGAATGGTCAACATCATCATTGCTCATGGCCCCAAGTAGCCCATGAAGATAATAAGAAAGAGTGCCCCCTCTTGGAGCAATGCCCTATACATGAGTGTTAAGAAAATGCAAGTATATAGTAAGTATATCATGATGCTTAGAAATACAATCCTTAACATACACCTGGTTCAAACTAGTGAGGTAGCTCATGGATGAGCTCCCTCTCACACCCAATGAGTAAGGAGGTGGTGATGATAACTCTTCTTGAGAGTTATGTTTCTCCTCACCCTACAAAAAATCTATGCACTTCCTCATATGAAAGTGCATCTCCTCTTTGAAGCCTTCCCACATGAATCCCTCCAAGATAGTATGGAATGCTCTAATGAACCCAGTGGGATTGGAAATCAAGATATCATAGGTTGCATGTAGTAGTTTATCCTTGAGCTTTGAGGCTCTAGCCAAGAATATCCTACCCCGATAAAGGATGACACCGTCTCTCACTGTATATCTTCCATCTGGAAACTGGTCATCAAGTATCTTGCATGTAAAGAGATCCTTGGAGTATTCCACCAATAGATGGGATCTCCAATAAGGATCTAAACTCTCTAATGACAGTGCTATTGAACTATACTATGTAGCCCCTATCATGTGGTTGCCTTCTTCCTTGACATCTCCTATGACAAAGTCAAGCACTGGTATGCTGTTAACATGTTCCTGATGCCCCTCTTATAGCTACTCATGCTCAAGTGAAGGTTGAAGCTTTTAGAGGTTATTCTTCCATAGGAATCTGTCACCTCTCCAAAATCTCCCAAGTCTGGCCAATGCATGCATGAGTGGCCACCCTGCTCTACCAAATGGGGAAGATTCCTCCCTATGTGGAAGTATCCTCCTATTATCCAATGCCATGAAGTGGTCTATTTGCACCATGATGGTGCCATCATCCATCCCATAAACATCTTCTTCCAACGCAAAATATATGATGAGAGTAGGTAATGATGATATTGGGAGAATGTCTCCCTCCTCCTTGATCCAGCCCAAGACTCTCCACGTTGTGCCAAATCCTCCCAAAGTTCTCACCCCTTGTGGATCAATGAGTGGTGAGGTCTCTCTCATCTCCTAATTTGGTGGTCTCCCAGGTGGAATTCCTCTATGTAATGAGACATCAAAGTCTGAAGTAGACTATATAGGTGAGTGGACTGATTTTTCCCTCCTTCCACTGCACAAACTAGTATCCTTCTTTTGTATATAAACCCCTTGAAATAAACAAGGGTGTATGCTCACCATCCTTTGATGCTGATCCACCTTGTCTTCTCCTCCTTCCTTCAAGGTCTTACTGCCCATCACTACTGTCACATGCTACTCCTTGGGAACCTCTTGCAAAGATTCAAAAGCTCCTCTAATTGAAGCAATAGCTTCATGCCCATCCCCATGTGGTGATGGTTCTCCTCTTGAAATGAAAGCATTGTTACTTCCTTTTCTCTCTCCCTCCTCATTAATATTTGAGAATACCTCATCAACAATGAGAGATACCTCATCAACAATGAGAGACCCTAGATCTTGGTCTTCCCTTCAAGGAGGAATATTCATGTCTTCCCTTTGAGAAGAAAGCTCTTCCTGCAATGGTATCTTTCCCTTGTTAAGGTATCATATAGGTTTTTATCCCCCTCAATAAAAATCTAAAGTGGAGTGGGTATAATAGATCTTTCCAACTCATGCAAAGGTTTTGAATGTTTTGGTTTGGCTAGCTCAATCAAAGATGTTTCAATTTGTTTTCCATCAAGTATCTTCACTAATCTCTTAATGAATACTGCATAAGTAGCTATATTTGCATGATTAAATGAAAAAGTTTCATAAAACCACCAAGTATAAGCCTTACCTTTAAGATTCAGCGCTGCTATCCTAAGGGCTTCCTTTTCTAAAACTTGATGTAGCTGCAAGTATGAGTCTAGCTACTCTAACCAATCCTTGGTTGTGCATGTGGATGACCCATCAAAATTTGGCAAAAAGAATCTACCTCTCCTGCTTCTGTTGTGATTGTTGGGTCTTCTGTCCTCCTTGAGTTGGAAAAACACTTGGAAGTTCAAGTGCTCATTAAATCTCCAAGATTGAGATTCATACTCCTGAAGATAGTCACTTAGAGTCTCCTCCTTTGGTGCATATTCTTCCTCCATCTCTCATGCTGTGAATATGGGCATAAAACTGTTGTTACACCATTTTTTGGTCACCTAAACTATTATCATTAGATGGATCCAAGTACACCATGTAAGACCAATTTTACCCTAAATAAATTTGCTTTCACTATGTAAAATAACTTAATAAAACACATTTATTAAGTTGTTTATGGTCTAAACAGGAAACCCCAAAAGGAAATATTAAACAAATCTATATTTGTTTGATTTTCCTCAAGGAATAATTAATTAAACAATAATTTAATTATTATTCCTGGTCATGTTTAACCCAAAACAAAGAAATCAATTAGATAAATCTTTATTTATCTTATTATTTTCTAGGAATAATTATTTAAATCTTATTTAAATAATATTCCTTGTTAAATATGACTAAATCATTTATAAATAATTAAATAAATCATTATTTATTTAATTATCATTCAACCACTTCCTTAAAATAATAAATTAATCGTTTATTTATTTATTATTTACAAATAAAGGGATTTGACCTAAGTCAAAATCCTTTTCCCTCCAGCAAATATAATAAAATATTCCTAAAAGGTGGTTCTAGAATTTGGTTAATAATATTTTATTCATGCACCAAGATCTAGAATGACCCAATATTTTGTTATAAATAGAAGGGTTTTCCCATTCATTTGTCACCTTTTGTTGCCTATTAGATCACTCTGGATCTATGCTCTTGGTCTGACTTTGAGCCATTATCATTGTCAAATTTCCCATTATTTCATTTTATGAGCTCCCTTTGAGTTCTATGTTTGTCTGGGTTTTCTACACCAACAAGAGAGAGAAATGCTAGATCTGAAGTGTTGAGGACTTTCAAGAACCCATCCCATTGAGGAGAATTGGAAACACCTTTCTTGTTTTCCTCTCAGGTGCCCTTAATATAAAAATTCTTTCAAAAATATTGTTCTTGTCTTGTCTATTGGATGCATGGAGCAAAACTTTATTTTCACTGCTTAATGTCTTTTTATGCATAGATCTGGAGTTGTGTAGCATTTGTCTTGATCAACTAACTGCAGATTTGAAGATATTGGTAGCCATATTTGATGTTAGGGCTATTTGTTATGCGTAGCTAAAGTGTTCTTTTTTCGTACACTTCGACAAAATATTCATACTAAAAATTGGCAACTCCACACGGGTTTTCAATAACGACTGCTGTCGTTTTTCATATTCCTGCATATCGAGCTACTCCAGACCCTAGTGTTTCTTTTCAGTTTTTTTTTTTCTATTTTTATGTTGTTTTTTACCTATAAAACCCTCAAACATTAAAATTTCTAACTTCCATGTGTTTCTGGCCCTATTGCACAGGTAACCGACATCAGCCGCAACTGAGACGACAATTTTTTCTGAAATTTACGGCCGAGACACCCGGAGCTGCAGATCACACTTTTTTCCCCAGAATCTATGACTTGGACTGCAGGATGCACTTTTCAGCCCAGAATCTGCGACCTGGACAGAAAACAGGTTAGAACCTGCAACCTGCACTTTTTTCTACAATTTTCCAGCAATTTTTTTGGGTTTTTCTGAAGCTTCTGTCAGGGTTTTCCAGCCTCTGTCTCCACCCGTTTAGACCTGTTTCTGATCTGTTTTACTCACCTAAGTGGGAATCTAGCCCCATAGGGATTTAGTACCCTCCACTTTTTGGTGGAAGATTTTTAGCTGTTTCAGCTGTCTGAATTTTCATAGTTTCAACCCTTTTCTTTTTAGATCTAATACCTCACTTTCAGATCCCTTTTAGATCAGCTCTTATCCCTTTCAAATCACCTCATATATTTTTTTTTGGGTTTGCCTCTAGGGTCACCTCCTTGTCCCTTCTACCTTTAGCTGATTTCCTCCTTTATTGTAGCAACCTTACCTCTACCTCTTCGCTGTTTTCTACACCTCTTTTCAGTATATTTCTCCTTTAGATCCCTGTCCCTCCCGACCTTAGATCTATTGGCCCCTTTTTAGTGTGTTTTGACTAGATTTTTTTCTCTCTTTTAGACTAGTTTTGAGAGACCCGCCTTCTTGGGTTAGATCGATGCATTGTTAGATGTTAATTTTCTGTTATTTTAGCATTATTTACTGTTCTGTACAGATTTATTTTCAGTTACGCAACACACTTTTTCTTTTACTCTCAAAACATCTGGGTTTAAAAATTAAAATTAACACACGCCACACACTAACCCTAAGTGAAGAAGAGCCTGGTTAACACCGCTAGGCAAAGACTTTAAAATCAATTGACACTACACCTCTCTGCCCTTGTTTTGACATTTACATCACTTGATTTTGCACCTCCCTACCTTTGTCGGTTATTCTTCTTCCCTTTGTGTCGTCATCATTGTGCCCCCAAGGCGTGTATCTCGAAGAATTCTTGGCCTTCACCCTCATTTTTCGGTTGGTCAACTTGCTCCTTCCCACTGTCATTGAGTTAGTCTTCCCCCAAGTCTGCACTTTGACTCCTCTTCTAATTATTTGGGTTCTCCCCCTACTTCTGGTTCTCCCCCTGTTACCGTCACCATGTCTAGTCTAGGGCCTAACGCTAGCGACACCCCCAGCCCTAATGCTAAGACGGCTACTAGCATAACCACCACAGAAACTACCTCGACTATCCCTTTGCTCCTCTATATGCCAGGTCTCAGTCTCCCTGATTTCAATCAGTTGATCAATGATCCTATCTACCACGATGTTAGTTGGCCTGCTATGCCAACCAAGCTCCCCTCCAAAATTCCCAAGTTCGAAGGCCTTGCTAGTGAAGATCCCTCCAACCATATTCGATCTTTCCACATGTGGTGTTCATCCAATTCCATTACTGATGATTCCATCCATCTTAGATTGTTCCAACGCACGCTTACAAGTGAAGCTTCTAAGTGGTATGTTGACCAGACCGCCTCTTCTCATACCACCTTTGTGACCATTGCCCAAGCCTTCTTATCTTATTTCTAACTCCCTCTCTGATATGAAACTGGTACCGAACTCTTGACTTCCTTCCGTCAATCATCTGCGACCTGCCTTTCCGCTCATGTCCAGGAATGGTGGAGATGAAGGAGCTTATGTCGAGCTCCTACCTTTGAAGATCGAGTCTATATGGACTGGTTACTTAAATCTCTCTTACCCACCATCGGCAAAGATGTCGCATCCCACTTCCCTCAAACCGAAGAAGCCACCCTCCAAATAGCCTTGAAATATGACCTCGTCTATGCTCAGTCTGGTTATGTTTATACCATCCTTCCTGACCTCCCAAAACCCAGTGGTGTTAACGCCCCAGGGGCATCTCATTCTACTGATAGTATTGTTGGAGCTCTTTCACATCTGTACGATCAACCTCCTATGGGCTATGGTCTCCCTCCAGGAGGGGCCAGCACCTCCAACACTTTTCCCTTCCAGGTAGCATGTATCCAGGATACGCAATGCCTCCTCATTTTTTTCAACCTCTTGCTTACCTCAATGTTGCCCATCCTAACTATTATCCTTATCCACAGCCTGGTGCCCCAGCTCCTCCAGCATTTGGACCTCCACCTCCCTTTCCTTCTCAACCCCAGCAACAGCAACTACTACCCCCTCCAGGGCACATATTTGCATAGCAGGGCGTGACTAATTCTCCTTCTTCTCAGAGAAATAGGAAAGGTAATCAAAATAAATCTGCCCCTGGTAATCATGGATCCAATCCTTTAGGTATTGACTCTAACACTACTAACCAGCAATAGGGCTCTCAGCCCAAGCCGGACCAGCCTCTTCGTACAAATAAGCCTTGTTCATGTTGCGGTGTTTATGGTCATTACACTCACGATTGTCCCCTATTACCACAAATGCGGCAGATGTGGGAGTCTCAGGCTACATTGCGAGGACAACATGCCTCCCCTACTATTCCCCCCAATGTGGCTACTTCTCAACCAGCTGTGTTTACCGATCCTTTCCCTCAGCAAGGATTCATGGCTACCCAACCACCTCACGCACTAGTAGCCACTCAACCTTCCCCATCTGGTTCCTTCGATTACTAGATCCTCATGATGAACTTTGATACACCTTTACCCGTCAACCTTAACCTGCAAACTCGGTCTTGTCAGTACCCCAAGCCTCCTGCTCCGTCTATCCCTGAGTCACCATCTTCAGGTCCTACAGAGCCTCTTTTGACACCCAATGGTCCCTTGCAGATCCCTCAGCCCGAAGTTGAGGTTCATACCAAGGTTCCTAAGGGCTCATTATGCTGAAATGCTACTTCTGGTCGAGCTGCTCATTCGTATAGCATAGTAGATGATTTGGCGCAATCTTCTGCTGCCATTTAAACACTGGAACTCCTCCAGTCGTGTCCTTCTCAAAGGCAAGCTCTACTATCTGACATGGTGCTATAGATCCTACTGATGACCAATTGATTGTTTTCGATGCCCGTCAATCAGACAATCCCCCCCTTCCAACTTCCGTTGCTTTCCAAATCCCAGTCAAAATCCAGAATGAAAACGTGGCTCGGTGTATTATTGATGAGGGGGCATCTACCTATGTGATGTCTGCTTTGGTTTGGAAACAACTCGGATCTCCTGAGCTGGCCCCTTCCACCATCACCCTCCGTGCATGGGATTTCCATGCCTCCCAGCCCATTGGCCTATTCCGTAATTGTCCTATCACTCTTGCGAGCAAGACTGTTTGGGTTGACGTTGAAGTCATCAATGCCCCTCTTGATTATAACATTCTTTTGGGGCGTAGCTACACCTATGCCATGTCTACTGTCCCATCTGCAGTCCACCGCAAGATGTTTTTCCCTCAAAATGGAAAGATAGTCATCATTGACGAGTTGACATATCATGAGCCAAAAACTCAGACCTCCCCTGAGTCGACCATCTCTTCTGTAGCCAATAAGCAAACCATCGATTCTTTGACCAGTGTCTCCCCGGGCGTCTACAAAGACTCCCCTTTGATTGGAACCTTCCCTGGTCTTCCTCCTCCTCCTCTCTCTGATCCCAACTTAGCGAATGTTTTCATGATGCAATCATCTCGGGCTGACCTTAAGCAACCCGCTTCGGCTAGTCAGCAACCTCAACCTCGCCCACCTCAACCAGCTCCTAGCCCTTTGCCTCAGCTAGTTGGACCTCTTCCTTCTGACCCTTCTCCTACAGCTAGTACCCATGCGCCTCTCTACCCTCCTGGGTCGGTTCCACCAAGTCTCAACCATCTTGGATTCATCCCTCCTGTCCATTACCCCACTGGTCAGATACCTTTCCTTGCTCCCCCTTCTGGAGTTTATTTGGTTCCCATCATGGCCACCCTGTCCCTCCCCAACTTGACCTTGGGTATACCCATCTGGTACCTTGATCCTCCAACCACTACCCCGCCTAGTCACCCCAAACCTTACCTTGCTTTGACACCAGTTCAACCGGTTCCCTTAGCTTCTTCCATTGCTACAGTGCCCCCAGCACCTCAATAGGACCCTTCTCCTATTGTGACAACTCTGGAAAAGAAAGGCAAAGCTCACAAGGGGGCATCCAACGACAAGGATACCCCATCACACCTTGCTCCTCCTTGGCCGCTGAAACGTGCTATCGCCTTGTGCGATGTTTTCATTCACACCACCCATACATGTCCTGAGTTGCCGCATCTCAAGACCATGGTCAATGAGACGTTTCTGGAATCCGATATCCCTGAGGTCTATGTCACTATACTTGATTCAATCCTGAAACTTAAAAACTTGTGCACCAATCACCCTTGTTCTTTGTGCGATTTCCATGGCCATTATACCCACCTCTGTCCCCGCCTTGATGAGTATCGTTCCTCTTTAGACGCATACCGCCAATTCAAAGCCACGCATGACCACATACCTTCTCTGTAGCACCAGAAGACCTGTCTACCCCAATTAACATTCCCCCTCCTGATATTGAAATGACCGAGTCTTCAGCTACCATTTATTACCTCTCATCATCCTTGCGATCCTCGGCGGTCGTCCCCTTAGTTCCTTCCCCTGATGTTTTGCCTGACCCCCCATATTCTTACTCTTTTTTCACCCCCCATGACGTTGCACATGTGAGCCTTTCTCCCCACAATCATGAGTCTGATATTTGTACCTCATCAGGTGATCCTCTTCCCTCCACTCTTCCCATCTTCTAGTCAGATGAAGACATTATGGAAGCCATGACCAAACCTGATTTTCCATGGGATGATATGCACCATCGTGCGTACTTCCTTCCACATCAATTCCATGAATAATACGTTGTAGAATCTAAAGACTTCATTCCCAATAAATTTTATTGGTTTAAAAATCCCATACCTGCACCTGACGCTTTCGAAGAAGGTAACATGGCCAATATCTCTCCTACCATCAAAATTGACATTTCTGTCAAACTAGGAATCGAAGAACATATCACCTTGGGTGCCCAATGCACTCCAGAAGAAATTGAAGCTTACACCAAGCTATTCAAAAAATTCCGTGATATTTTCGCCTGGTCCCACTCATAAATTCCTGGACTTGATCCAGCCATTGTCGAACACCATATCGACACATGGCCTTATGCCAATCCAGTCCGTCAAAAGTTGAGACCCATTCATCCTTCCAGACGTGACGCTATCAAAGCTGAAATTGATAAGTTCAAGCAGGATGGTTTCATTTATCCCATCGAATACACCACTTGGGTGTCAAACCCAGTTCTCGTCCTCAAAAAACAAGACACCATCCGTGTCTGCACTGACTTTCACAATTTGAACAAAGCTTGTCCCAAAGACAACTTCCCCACACCATTTATTGACCAAATCATTAATGAGTGTGTGGGGAATGAGGTTCTATCCTTTATGGATGGATTCTCTGGATACAACCAAATCATTATCCATCATGCTAATCAACTTAAAACCGCGTTCATTAGTCTGTGGGGAACTTTTGCATACTAAGTCATGCCATTCGGCCTTAAAAATGCTGGCGCCACTTTTCAACGGGCCATTTCTTATTGTTTCCATGACTTAGCTCATATTATCCTTTCCTATTTAGATGACCTTACTGCGCATTCTAAACATCGGGCACAACACCTCCATGATTTGCGTACCATTTTCCTCCGATGTCGCAAGTATAATATCTGCCTTAACCCGTTGAAATGTGTCTTCTGCGTTCTCGCTGGCCATATTCTAGGCTTCATCGTGTCTAAAGATGGTATAAATCTTGACCCTTTGAAATTTCAAGCCATTCTTGAACTTCCTATTCCCCGTACCTTACGCCAGCTACAAAGTCTCCAAGGTAAAGCTAATTTTCTTCGCCGATTTGTTCTTGGCTATGCCACTACCGCACATGGGCTCCATAGACTTCTTCGATCTAACATCCCCTTTGTCTGGGATACCTATTCTCATGAGTATTTTGATGCCGTCAAGCATGCTCTCACATCCGCTCCCTTGATCTATCCTCCTGACTTTGATCAGGACTTCATCCTATACATCTTCGCCTCCACCTATTCAGTCGCTGGTGTCCTTATCTAGGAAGATGATAATGGAATTGAACATGTGATCTATTATGTCAGTAAGAACCTTGTCAGTCCACCTGTATCCTACTCACATGAAGAAAAATTAGTGCTGGCTGTCGTGTTCTCAGTCTGAAAACTGTGTCATTACATCCTCATGCGTTCCACCAAGGTTGTGACTAATTCCAACCCCATGGCTTTCCTATTGAGCCGCCGCATCCTCTGTGGGAAGTACACTCGTTGGGTTGTTATCCTTCAAGGATTCGACCTCAAATTTGTCACACCAAAAAGTAAGAAAGGTTTAGCCCTCACTAAACTCATTTATGAAATACCTACCGGTATGCAGGATCCTCCGATTAATGATGCTCTTCCCGATGAACACTTATTCGCCATTACCACATATGACCCTTGGTACGGTGATATCCTTACTTACTTGCGAACCCAAAAGTTCTCCCTTCATCTTGACTGTGATGCTCGCCGACGTATCTGACACCAAGCCCCCCGCTACCTTCTGATCGGTGACGACCTCTATCGTCGTGGTGTAGATACTGTCCTTCGTCATTGTCTCACACACGCTGAAGCTGAGAATTTCCTCAATGCCTGTCATAGCAATGCTTGTGGTGGCCACCTCTCCAGTCTCACTACTGCCCAGAAAATCATGCGAGCTGGGTATTTTTGGCCTTCTCTCTTCAGTGATTGCCTTGAAGCAGTCAAACATTGTTCCAATTGCCAACATTTTTCCCCTAAGGCGTGAGCTCCTCCCGCTCCCCTCCATCCTGTCATCATAGCTGGTCCCTTCTGTAAATGGGCCATCGACTTTATGGAGTGTCGACCTCCATCTATTGGTAACCATAAGTATATCATCGTGGTGGTTGACTATTTCACAAAATGGGTTGAGGCTATGCCAACATTTAACAACACGGCAACTACCGCAACCCTCTTTTTCTTTAACCACGTTATCGTTCGATTCGGGGTTTTGAAACAGTTGGTCTCTGACCATGGCCAACATTTTGAAGATGATATATGGCATGATCTCTCCTCACTGTTGGGTTTTTAGAATCAATATTCCTCCTCCTATTACCGCCAAGGTAATGGCCAAGTTTAAGCTGTCAATAAAATCCTTAAAACCATGCTTCAACAGATGGTGAATAAGCACAAAACCAACTGGCATCTCATGCTCTTCCCTGCTTTATGGGCCTATAGAACTTCTGTTAAAACTTCCACTAGGTTTACCCCTTTCCACCTCATTTTTGGAGAGGAGGCAATCTTACTGATCGAGTGTGAAATCCCCTCCCTTCATCTAGTCGTTGAAATTCTCCCTGATACCCAACCTCTAGAAAAATGACTTATCATGCTTGAGTGTGCTTCCAAAGACTATTGTGTTGCATTACAAACCCTTGAAGTGGCTAAGAAACACACCAAATCTCTGTATGACCGAAAATTCCACCCTTGTACGTTTCACGAAGGTGATCTTGTTCTAGTCTATGACCAGGCCCACGATGTCCTTGGTCATGGGAAATTCGACTCGTTATGGCTAGGCCCTTACATCATCAGTAAAGACCTGGGTAAGGGGGCACACCTCTTAGAAGACTTTGAAGGCCACCTCCTTCCTAATCCTCGCAATACACTCTATCTTAAGAAATATTACCCATAGCATTTCTCTCCCGAAATGCATGTTTTATTTTCTTTAAGATAGCCAGCATCTGTTCGTTTTTCCTGATTTGATACTTCACTAGGACACATGTTTTCGATGAAGCTTCTATTCACCTCTCCTCCAAATCAAATTTCCTCACTTACAACACTTGTACTTGGAGCACCACTTTGCCTCCTTACTTGTCCTTGTTCATGCCGATTTTCGTCATGAGACACCCCTTTGTACTCATGTTTTTATGGTCCCCTATTTGTACCTTTACTATGTGGCAGTGCCATTGAGTCGCCCTTGTTTAGAGCATCTGAGTTGAGTCATCATCACACTCATGGAGTCTATCCCGAGTCCCTTTGTATCCCGTCATAGTCCTCCATCCTTCATTGCTTGTTCCCTCTCTCGTGTCGCACATTATGGCCGTCAGCCCTACTGTCCACTATCCCTCATGATATCGTATCAGTCGCTACCAAGTTATCCATGCCCTTTATGCTCTAACAAGGGAAGTCATCCATTCGCTACTCAGTATCCCCCACTTCATCATAATCATTAGTGTTAGTCTGTTAGTCGCTCTACTATTTTCTCTCGTGCCTTAGTTGAGGATCCCTTATTGCCTCACCTATGGCAGACCTCCTTCTGTCGAGATCAACTCATTCATTCTAGAAGATAGGTCTAGAGGGTGGTGTACCTTGGTTCCAACTTCCACACTTGTTTCGTGCCTTGAATTAGGCAAAGGGGATTTCTCATTACCCTTTGACTTGATTTTTTCTCAGCTCCAACTCCTTTCAGCATGATTGAGATCTGTATACTTGATGGTCTAGTGATGCAACAGTAGATATTGGTGATTCCCGAGTGTGTGTGAGATGTCTCAACCCCCTTGACGGGGTGGCCCTGCAGGTATCCCCCCACATGCTCAGACGACCTTTTCATTACAGCCTTCGATGCAGCTCCATATTTTTGATGAAGTCGGCCTTTTCCACTTGCAGCACCTCTTTGATTTTCATGTATCAATCAGATTTTGCGAGCCCTTCCCTGTTTATAGGGGGCATTTGGGTTGTATTTGTATCTCATGTACTTCGATATTATTGTATAAGTCTTGGTTGTTATTCCAGGCACAACATGTATGTGGGATTCATCATTCTATATATTATCTGGCTCATGTTTACACCAACATGTACTTTATAGTTCAGTCCCTTGTTTACTAGACGAACTATTCTTTTGTACTTTGTCTCAGCGGACATAGGTATGCCTCTCCCGCCGCCTCTAGCACAGGTACCCTCTCATAAAAAGAGACTTGTTGCACCTGTAAGTCTCATCTCCTCAGGGTATAGTTCTTTAGCACATTAGACTACCTTACATTTCTCTCTCTGACTTCCCTTTTGATGTCTGGTGATTGAGTTCTTACAATGTACTTCGGTCATACGATTTTCTCCTAACACTCGCACGCTGGGGGGCAATCTGTTACACAATTTTTTGGTCATCTAACCTATTATCATTAGATGGACCCAAGTACACCATGTAAGACCAATTTAACCCTAAGTAAAATTTCTTTCACTATGTAAAATAACTTAATAAAACACATTTATTAAGTTGTTTATGGTCTAAACAAGAAACCCCAAAAGGAAATATTAAACAAATCTATATTTGCTTGATTTTCCTCATGGAATAATTAATTAAACAATAATTTAATTATTATTCTAAGTCATATTTAACCCAAAACAAGGAAATAAATTAGATAAATCCTTATTTATCTTATTATTTTCTAAGAATAATTATTTAAATAATATTCCTTGTTAAATATGACTAAATCATTTATAAATAATTAAATAAATCATTATTTATTTAATTATCATTTAGCCACTTCCTTAAAATAATAAATAAATCATTTATTTATTTATTATTTACAAATAAAGGGATTTGACCTAAGTCAAAATCCTTTTCCCTCCAACAAATATAATAAAATATTCCTAAAAGGTGGTTCTAGAATTTGGTTAATAATATTTTATTCATGCACCAAGATCTAGAATGAACCAATATTTTGTTATAAATAGAAGGGTTTTCCCATTCATTTGTCACCTTTTGTTGCCTATTAGATCACTCTTTATATATGCTCTTGGTCTAACTTTGAGCCATTATCATTGTCAAATTTCCCATTATTTCATTTTATGAGCTCCCTTTGAGTTCTATGTTTGTCTGGGTTTTCTACACCAACAAGAGAGAGAAATGATAGATCTGAAGCGCTGAGGACTTTCAAGAACCCATCCCATTGAGAATAATTGGAAACACCTTTCTTGTTTTCCTCTCAGGTGCCCTTAATATAAAAATTCTTTCAAAAATATTGTTCTTGTCTTGTCTATTGGATGCATGGAGCAAAAATTTATTTTCACTGCTTAATGTCTTTTTACGCATAGATCTAGATTTGTGCAGCATTTTTCTTGATCAGCTAACTGCATATTTGAATATATTGGTAGCCATATTTTATGATAGGGCTATTTGTTATGCGTAGCTAAAGTGGTCTTTTTTCGTACACTTCGACAAAAGATTCATACTAAAAATTGTGTTGTGGATCATATTTTCTGGTTGCATGCTCACACCCCACATGTAAAAATCTATGGTTTGCTTCATATTCAAACCCCCTTGGAGATTCCCTACTCATCCCCCTTCTCATCTTCTTGATATCTTCATTGATGCTCTACATAGTTTGAAAAAGAAGCTTTGAGAGCTTCTCTTCCTCTCTGCCTCCAAATAATGGAATATTTTGTTTGTCTCTTTTGTACATCTTCTCTCCTTATGAGAAGCTTCTCCTTATGGTGGCATATTGGCTGAATGCACAGGCTAAGCCTAGATTATGCTCGAATACCACTGTAATATTCCCAAATGGGAAAAGCAGCAATATAGCTTATAAAATGAAAGAAACAAAAAATATTTAACACATGAAACCATGAGACCGATATTGGGCCATATTATTAATCATATATGAAAAAAACAAGTAAAAAAAATGAGGCATAAACCATAGAATGTGATTACACAAGCCTCCAATACATAAACACTCTGAAAGTGAGATGTTGCTTCTATACAAAATGTCGGAGATGCTGCTACAGTGCAGTCATACTAAGCATAACTACAGCTGGAGATCATACAATGATATAAAAATACTGATATAAGCCACAATAGATACTATACATACATATCTGGGCACTAGATCAGATTTCCAAGACAACCCAAGAGGGTTTCCAGAAAATGCACATAATGTGCCAATGTAAGTTGCAGCCCTAGGGCTGAAGATATGCTGCAATAATAGAAATGAGAATATATGGTTGAATTTTATGTAGAAACCTACAACTCTTCTCCAATATATTTTTCCGGATGAAAGAATGGCTCCTCCACTGAATAAATCTCCTCCCAAAACAACCACTGTAGCTACCCCTATAACTCCTCCCTAAACTAACGCAGATCTGGACTGAAACTAAATTGTAGGGTATATATACTCCTTGGCTTGATGCCAAATGTGTAAAATAATCCCAAGGGGCTTCTTTATACGCTTTCCAATGGATGGAAACCTTCCTCCATTGCAAAACTAGCTCTAAAGACACCCAATATAATTCTCCACTGCTGCACCCTTCAACACAACACAATATTCTGCAGAAACTGCTCTGATGAAGAAAGTTGTAGCTTGGCCCTAAGCCTGAGTGTGGAAATGAAGTGCAATACTCCTCCAAGGGGCCTCTCAAGGAAAGATATGGGATTCCCACTCAGGAACACACTTAGCTAAACAACACTGCAAGCTCAACTAAACAATTGAAGAATGCAAGAAGTCTAAACAGACGACATACAAAATAATAATCCAAAAAACATCCCCATATGGCTGCCATCCTCTTCCTTATATAAGTTATGAGTTTCCTTACTCTTGGCCCCACTCAATTAGGTCACTTCCTACATGCAATCAATCTCCCTCCAAAACTGTGTGATTCCTCATTAAATGTCCACTCCTCCATAACAGCACTATTGATTTGGTCAAAGTTGACCTATTCAACATGTTCCATCCCCTGTTCACACTCAAAGGTGCTTTATTTAGCTGCTTAGAGGGTCTCATTTCACACTTGAAGTGTTTTTATTGTTGCTAAGGAGATTTATGAGCCTCCATACCCATGTATTCACCTACCTAATGATAAAATAGTCTATAATATTCCATTTAGCTAAAAGATAAATTTTAGGAATATTACATAATACTTTGATTGATTTGGGGGTAGAAATTAATGTAATGACCAAATATCTCTTTATCTCCCTAGGACTTCATGGAATTAGACCTACACCCACAATGATTTAATTAACAGATAGGTCCCGTGTCAAACTCGAGGGAATGATAGAAGATGTGGTGATCACTATAGCTTCTTGGAACTATCAGGCTGATTTTCTCATTTTACAAACCAAATCCAATCTAGGGGTCATCCTT
Source organism: Pinus albicaulis (assembly GCA_034641835.2). Taxonomy (NCBI): domain Eukaryota; kingdom Viridiplantae; phylum Streptophyta; class Pinopsida; order Pinales; family Pinaceae; genus Pinus; species Pinus albicaulis. Next base: position 18,601 of record JAXQQM020090327.1, read on the forward strand.
TAATCTTGGGAATACCATGGCTAGCCATTGTAGACTCATATATCAAATGTAGGTCTGGATCTATGGTTATCTTAGATGGACAGGCTGCTAAGAACCTGAACCTTTACCCCCCAACAAAACTGCATATGAATTTGAATAGTCCATGGTGGGACGAATTTGAACCTGAACCTGATTTTTCCCTACCTCTCCTCACACTTTGAAAAGAACAATACTTTAAGGATGAAATAGAGGATGATATTATAAATGGTTTTATTAGCAATTCACTCCTTGTTGCATCCATTAGAGATCCAGGGGAAGAATATGAGGTAGATGATGCAATTATTGAAAATTTGAAAACTACTCCACATACTGCCAACAGTCCTGTTGAAATTGAGCATGGGAAATATTTAAACATTAATCCTAACTTGACTACTGAACAAAATAGATTGCTGATATATTTATTATAGAAATATAAAAAGGCATTTTCATGGGACTATACAGATATGAAAGGAATCCAGCCAGCCTTATGCACTCACTGCATTTACCTTAAAGAGGACTGCAAACCAGTTAGACAACCACAACGTCGAATGAATCCCGCACTTAAGGAGATAGTGAAAGAGGAGTTGCAGAAACTCCTTAATGCTAATTTCATCTACCTCTTTTCTGATAGTTAGTGGGTATCTCCGCTTGTCATTGTTTCGAAGAAGAACGGCAAGTGGAGAGTCTGTGTAGAGTATAGAGAGCTTAACAAGGCCACCCAAAAGGACCTTTTCCCTTTACCATTAATTGACCAGGTCCTGGATAATCTCTCTGGGAGAAAGTTTTTTTCATTCCTGGATAGGTTCAGTCGCTGCAATCAAATACACATTTCCCTGGAAGACCAAGACAAGACAACCTTTACCTACCCATGGGGTACTTTTGCATACAGAGTCCTTCCTTTTGGCCTCTGCAATGCACCATCAACTTTTCAAAGAGAAATATTAGGTATATTTTCAGATCTCTTGAATGAATGCCTTAAAATTTTCATGTCTGAATTTACACCCTACAAGGATGCCTTTGAAACAACATTAGTTAATTTGGAAAAGGTGTTGGAATGCTGTGAACAAACTAATTTTGCTTTGAGCACGGAGAAATGCCAAATGATGATGACTGAGGGAATTGTGTTGTGACATTTCATTTCAGTAGATGGAATCAATGTAGGCCCTACAAAAATAATTGTGTAACAGCATCACCTATGTTTCAAGGACCAAATTGGAGACTGCCATTCCATATTTCCATGGATGCATCTGACATAGTTGTGGGTGCTATTTTGGGGCAGGTGGAGGAAAAGAAACCTTAGGCCATTTACCACATTAGCAAGAATTTAACTTCAGCTGAAATCAACTATACAATGAATGAGAAGGAATTCCTAGTAGTTGTGCATGCTATCAACCAATTTCGACACTACATCACCGGGTATCAAATATTTGTACACACTGAGCATGCTGCAATTCAATTTTTAATGAATAAACCTGTTACCAATGGTAGAGTTACACGATGGTTATTGTTGTTACAGGAATTTGATATCACTATTTTAGATAAACCTGGAGAAGATAATGTGGTTGCTAATTTTATTTCTAGATTAAATATAGGTGATGATTGCACTCTTATTCAAGATTGTTTTCTAGATGAATATATTTTTTCCATATCTACTCACTCACTGTGGTATGCATATATATCCAATTATCTTGCTGTAGGAAAATTCCCACACCATTTATCTTCCAAAGTAAAGAGGAAGATCATACAACAGAGTGCCACCTACTCCTATATAGAATGCAATCTCTATCACACCGGACTAGACTTTCAGATTAGGCAATGTGTTAGAGAAGATGAGGTTTTTGATATCTTGAAAGATTGTCATGAGAAACCCTGTGGAGGTCACTTCGTTGACAAAAGGACGAGATATAAAGTACTCTCAATAGCATACTATTGGCCAAATATATTCCAGGATGCCAAGAATTTTGTGAAGAGGTGTGATAGCTGTCAAAGGATGGGCCAACCTCAAAAACTAGATGAGATGTCGTTACAACTTTAGATAGTGATAGAGCCATTTGAGAAATGGGCCCTGGATTTTGTAGGGCCGATTAGTCCTTCATCACAACAAAAATCATACATATTGGTCTGCACCGACTACTTCACAAAGTGGGTCGAAGCGAAGGTACTAACTAGATCTACAAAGCAGGCTATTTCAGACTTCCTATTCGAAGATATCTTTGTTCGCTTCAGGATACCCAATGACATAATGACGGATGGAGGGCCCCAATTCACATATAATTTTATCCAGAAGTTGGTTGACAAGTATGGAATTCATCATAGGATCACCACACCTTATCACCCACAATAAAATGGTCAAGTAGAGAGCACCAATAAAGTTATTGAGGGAATCTTAAAAAAAACACTAGCCAACCACCAAATAAATTGGGCCTAGAAACTTCCAGAGGTGCTACGGCCTTACAAAAAAACATGAAGGAATGCTACAATATTCTCACCATATGAATTGTTGTATGGTAAGAATCCTTTATTCCCCATAGAGTTCGAAATAAAGACATTAAGAAAATCATTGCAATTCAATCTCGATTCAAGCACAATGCAAAGACAAAGATTGAACCAACTCAATGATTTGGAAGAGAAACAGTTGGTTGCCATTCAGCAGACAAAGATCATTCAGCAGCAAAGAGCTAGATGGCATGAAAATTTCATAAAGAAGAATAAATTTCAGAAAGGAGATTGGGATCTCTTGTATGATTCAAGATTCAAGAATTTCAAAGGCAAGCTCTGCAGTAGATGGCTAGGTCCTCATGAAGTAGACACGGTCTTTGACAATGGGACCATAAAATTGGTCACCATTGACAGTGCCAAGACACCGTTACTGGTTAATGGGCACCATCTGAGGTTATATCATCAACTTGCTTCGAAGGAATATTTTTTTAACATTGTCACGGACTCTAATCTTTATATTACAGCAGCAGGGGAATGTTCCCCTGTGCAGCCTGAAATTTGAAATTCAAATAAGTGCAGCAGCTAAAAACCACCCTTGCGGTAGCTATTACACCTGTAAAATAATAATAATAATAATAATAATAATAATAATCTAATTGTGAAAACCTATTTTCAGGGTGCAATCAGACAATTTGTAACAATTGAAAACCACTTCTGTGGCGGTTGTTACACTTAGTTTTTTTCCTTTTTTTCAAAACATCATCGTTCCTTCTCAATATATATATTTTACAAGTTGATGTTACTTATTTGTTTCTTTTATATATCTATTTATCCTAATCATCATGTTTTCTGAAGAATAATACAAAGGTTTCTTTGGTTGTTACACATGTAACAACCAACAACCATGAACAGTATTTCTTATTTCATCACATGCAGCAATAATTTTGACATTCAAGCATGACTGCCATGATCAATGTGAGCAGTACGCCACCAATTCAAATTCCTCCTCCACGTCGCTCTAGGTACATCATCATTTAATAGTTTGGTGATTGCTGGCAAGAGATGATATTCCCATGACGGCCGTGGGCGGCCATCCCCATTAAAGTAGGGGGAATATATCTCATAATAATTGAAAGAAATATGTAGTTATGAACCGTTATTAACCCCACATGCATCTAATTAAATAGCACGATAGCTAATGATGACCAAATCCAACCAGAAAAGGCATTTTTACTTAGAACCCATTACCTTCCATAATGAGACATTTATGTAGGAATGTGTGAAGTACAATTCAATAATTCGTAAATCCTGTCACCTCCCATCACCTTCCTTAGCTGAAGTCTTGTATCCTCATTCGAAACTCTTCATCGAAGATAACCGGAGTAGCGTGTCGAGATAAAATAATCAATGCAGTGACATTACGGTTGGTTGAGAAATAAGAAGTGAATTAAGAATAGCAGTAATATGTGAGGAGTGGTAGTAAGACACGAGACGGACTCCATGGAAACCTTGCATAATTTTCTGGAAGCTTACCAAGTATTTAGGGATGCCGGGTGGATTAAATATTTTTAGAAATTGGAAGGCTCAGACGAGGCTATTACAATCGAATTCGCTTAGAATTTGAATAACCACTAGACCAAAGTTAGGGGCCTGCAAATTTAAGTGACAGAAGAAGTAATTGCCCAAGTGACCACATTTCTAGTAGACGGATGAAGATGGTTTAATGGGAAAATCAATGACCCTTCTTTGAAGGAAGATTTTCTTAAAGGAGAAGAAAGGTTGGAAAAGAAGGGAAGAGGAATTAACAGATTACCATTCCCCCAACCATGGGAAGATGTCGACCTGGGTTTAATCAAATACATTAATTGCAAGGGAAGATACAAAATCATTTTTAATTATCACTTCCCTCCACTTAATCATCTTCGGCACCAGCAAAATATCAACCTTCCATTTTACTTATTGGGAAACATTAAGCATATGGCGAGGACGGTGAAGACAAAAACACATCCAGAAGCATGTGTGACCAATAATGGAATTATTAAATTGATTGTGTTGGATGCTCTAAGTGAGCAGGGAAGGAGTTGGGAAGAATTTAAATGAAAAAGGCCTGGGACAAGCCAAAGAAAATAGGTCGCGACTTCGAAAGGAAGTCATCCAGAAGCTGAAGTCTAGACTCGGCCTGTTAGGGTAAAAATTGGAAAAGAACCCATTGACGAGCCCATTGGGGATAGACGTCCAAAACAGAGGGTGAGAGTTAACTTGCCAACATAACCATTACCCATAGCTGAAAATCATAAAGAAGAAGAAGGATCAGAAGAAGAAGAAAGAGAACCCTCCTCATCAGGTAAGGACGAAACTCATGTTCTGCTTTTAGAACTTGAAAATTTAAGAAAGGAAAATTAACAGTTGAAACAAATATTATCTGAGGGGAAGGAAATCTTAGTATCCATATGCACAGCATGTTCTCAAGGACTAACATTAGCAAGGTATAAGTTCTATGGGGAAAGAACCAGCCCAATGGAAATAGAAACAAAAATTCGAGAGGCTGTTACATAAGAACCTGTTAAGGATATTGTTGTTACACAAGAACCAACAATTAAAGCAGAGCCTTCTGTAGAGATTGACCTAGAGGCCGATACACAAGAAGATGTGGAGGCCACTATTGTTACAAAAGAAAAAACAATGGACACAGAGGGTACTCTAGGCGAAAATGAAAGGGTTGATACACAAGAACCCACTAATGAAGTTGTTGTTACACAAGAACAAGTAGTAGCAGACCCATCCAACAGAGGTTGTTACGCCCATTATTGATGTTGATGTTGAATGCGGAGGAATGTTGGGTCCCATCATGGGATGGAGTTCTGCGAAAATTTTGTTGATTTCTAAATTGCATAAGTGGAAACAGGAAGCAATATCCCTTCGGGAGGGGGTGATTTCGTTGAAATAACATCAGAAGGAGATAAGTGATTTACAGGAAAAATGGATGAAAGAAGAGTTGAAGGAAGTTTGGGAAGATTATAAGCAGAAGGATTTCGTAAAGAAGTAGGAGGAATAACTATTGTTTTTATAGCAATAAGTTCATGATCTGACTGTGGATAAGCAAAAACTCCATGAGCTTGCCCTCAATCTGTTGGGGTGTAGGCAACCTTCCCCTTCTTACCCCATTTTCCTATGGGAACGTTGTTACATGTTTCAGTTAAAATCCATCATGGAGGACAGGCCCTATCTGTGTTCTTCCACTCACACTTTTTTAGATGTCTTTCGTGCTTCTGATTTTGACAAAAAAAGCCTATTGTGTGGGTTATTTTTTCATAATATCATTTGTGTGCACATAATTATGCAAATGGTGGTCACTAGATTATCCTATATGGGGGATTTGAAGTTACGAGGCTTTGTGTCATTAATGAGGAATCATATTGAGTGGCATTTGTCCACCAAATCTATGGATGCCAATGAAGAAAAGACAAAACTATGGATCCTGGTAGAACTAGGGTGGGCCGCTGAGTTAAGGCAGGAAATTAGAAGCATTCTAAGCACTCCTTGGATAAGGGAGTCTTCTATCACTTACAGAAGAAGGATTGTGAACTTCTGCCTTAATGAGTTTTCAGTAATGAAGATTCGAGCCTTGACTGGGTGTTTGAAATGTACAGAAGCCAGTAGTGTTGAGCTACTGAAGGGGGAATCATTTGCATTTCAGAACTTTGTGGTAGCTGTTACACATGTACCTTCATATGCACTGATAATACAGACCCTTGGCCCTTCCTCTCTTGGGTTAAGATTCAAGTTCACTTTGATCTAGCTGCCAATAGAAGATTACCAGATTTATTATGAATTGAGCATGAATCAGATTCTTAGGTACGACAACTGATGGCTACTCAAGGGTACAGGTCTGCAGATGAAGACACAACTGGCGCTTATGACCTCTCTGACCTGCACCGGATATTATCATGGAAGATTAGATTTTTCATGAGAACATGCAAGTGCTTCAGCTGGGGGGATATGTTGGGTGCCAGTTTTGCACTTATTTCCTACATCTATTTCTCCCATTTTTACATTGTGGCTACAATCATTGGGACTATCTTTTCCTCTTTTTCTATTTTTCTATCTTAACCAGTGATGTTTCACCTTATTTTCATTATCTTTCCATTTCATCGATTATTATAATGTATCGTGTCTTTTTTATGACTATCTTGGGATGAATGTTTGGAGAAGTTCTCTGGTCTTTTTTTGTCCTTCTAGATGTTATTTTTAGCACAAAATATCTAGAGCATGAGGTGTATAGGAGCAGTTGAAGGTGTGTTGTTATAGTGAGCTGTTACACCACGGTGTTGTTACATCGTGGTGTTGTTACAGACCTGATAACTGTTGTTACAGTTGTACTGCTAACTGGATATCATCAACTTCTGGATGTCAACCTGTCCTCTACTGTTGTTACACTATAGTTTTGATTTTCCACAATAGCTATAGGATTCATTACATATTGTATTTTAGGATAACAACTTTTAGGCGGTTTTGATTGTAATCTATATTCTTCCAGTCAGACTTTTTATTAAGAAGTGGTTGTAACTATATGTATCCTATTTTGATCAGCATGAGAATCATAAGATTCTCATGACTAATCCATCCCTCATTTTTCTGAACATGTAATTACCACTATATAATTCTCGACCCTTGAGGTCAAAAGGTTAGTGGAGAATAGTATTACTATGGCTCTATAATTTTGGTCACATTAATACAAGTTATCACGTTTTTGTTGTTACATGCATTGTCTGGTTTATTTTCTGTTTAAGTTTATTTTTCTTCCTGTGCCCTGCTAGGGAGGAAGGGCCCTCCTCTTTAGCAAGGATTGCAATAGTTAAGGTAGTTGTACATATTTATTATTTTCTTTATTTATTGGTGGAAGTGTTGTTGTTGTTGTTCTAGATGTGAGTAGATCTTCTTCAATTCAACATTGTTGTGTTGTTACATAGATGTGATTAGAGATACTAGATGGGTAATTATTGTGTGGCACGCTAGGTACATTTAATTGAGGCTTGATTACAATCCTGTAGATCATTTTTATTGTTGCACAAGTGGTTTCTTCCAGCATTTAATTCAACAATGATTTCTCTTTATTTTTATTTACTTCTAGTTTGATGTGTCGGCACAGACAGTGCAGTTGTCATTGAAATAAAATACATCCCTGGATTGATAATTCATGTGTACCATTTTAGTCATTTAACAGTGATTAATAGAGTCCAACAAGTGGGACAAGTTGATACAGGATGAATAGATTGAGAGCAAGTGGAATATGTTGAAAATGTCGGGGAAGAGAGTTCAATAGATTGTTGAATATAAGCTTCATGTACAGCTAAATTAAGGTCTACTACTAGATCCTGTAACTTTTCCAAGTTTTGGAGTGTTTGTTGATCAAAATTTGGCTCTATAAATTGACCTTCAGATGTATGCGGTTGTAAAATAGATTGATCAAATATTGTCTCATCCACGAAACTTTCAGACTTGGTCCTAAACAGACTATGTTCAAATGGTAAATCGAACTGAATATCCTCTATAGTGAAAAAGCTCTCTGAGAGAGAGTTTTCCCTTGGTGGTGGACTACTAATTCCTTAACTCTCAACGAAGATTTTCTTCCTAATTACTTTCTTGGGAATATCTAAAATCTTTGGAGGTTCTAAATCTAGATGTGATCTAGTGTGAATTATTTTAGGAGCCAAATCTAAATAGTATCACACACAATTTAACTATGTACAAAGTTTACAACCTCTGAAAAATAACTTCTAAAAATTTCAATTTTTTATTTTCTAAAATAAATTTTTGAACTAGGGAAATGAATTTTTGAAATCAAGATTCGTTTGCTCCCTAGTGGAGTCTCCATTATGTTATCACTCTGTAATTTTTGAGGCTGCTGAAAAATTCACAAAGGTGACCACATAACCACATTGGATGTTGGGATCTAACCCTTCCAGCTTCAAAGAGGGATCTCTCTTTATGATTTAGTTTTGTTTTTCTAAGATATTAGGCTAGATATCTAGTTCGTTGTTTGATTGTTTTGAGATTTTTTGGTTGATTTATGCCAGAATTTACGATTGGGATATGGATTTAATTACTTAAATATGGATCTATTTCAATCTTTAAAGGTAGATTTCACAGGGAAAAGTAGCCAAATCAATTGGATCCTGTAAGATAAATGAGATGGAAAAGAAGAAGATTTAGAGAATTCATTAAGTAAAGAGCAATTAAGAATTCATTTACTTAACTTCAATTGAAAACATTGAAATTATTCAAATCTAGAATCATAGTGTGCATTAAAACAAATTTCGTTCTTAATTTTCGTTTGAATAAAACATAATAGGAAACAATGATGAATAAATTTATAAATGCATAAACAAAAAAGAGAATCACTTCACCAGTAACTTGACACAAGAATCTTGTGAGATATTTTTCTTTATTACTGAAATGTCCACTGGAACTTGGTGGAACAACTTTACAATAGTCCTCTTTGATGCAAAAAATCTACCCATACTACTTCGAACTAAGAATTATTTATACAAAAAATATTACAAATATATTGATTGAGAGGATCAAGAATAAATTCTTAAGTACCTAACATAAAATTACAAAAATAGCACAAAATTATAGGAATTTTTGAACAACTTGGCTTGTTGGCACTATTCTCATGGTTGTTGTTGCTGACTTTTGATGACTTTGCATGGAATTCTACCGCGTTGTTTGTTGTGTTGTCCAAGATGGAAAATTGATTTTACTCTAGTAACTCACTTAATTTTTCCCATCTATCTTCCGTTGGAATAGAAATTTTGATTATTTTTCTATAAGCTTCATCAACCTCTATGTATTTTTGAAACATGGGCTTGATGATGAATAAATGCATGAGCTCATGACTGATGAACAAATCAAAATCCAAAGCCTCCATAAATTCCTTCCCTATGAGGTGGCCTTTGATACCTGCAAATTTGGATGTATCTTGGGAAATATTGTCCAACTTTTCTTGGTAATCATTCAAACTTATCAATTCTACTTCTGCATTCACAAGCCTTAGCAACCCTTTCCTGTTGAACACCTTCATCGTTTTGTGAAATCTATGAATATTTGTATCAAGATTCTAGCACGTGTTCTCTAACTGCAGCATGAGGTTTTTTTGGTGTGCACCCTTTTAACTTATAGTATAGTTTCGATCCTATATTCAATTCCCAAATGCTCTAATTCCATTATGTTTTTGGAATTTAAGTGCTTAATGATGGTTGTATCTTCCCCTAGCTTGTGTCCCAAATCTGTCTTCATGTTTGTTATTACCTCTTTTGAAGTCAGTATCAACTCCTGTTGCTCAAACACAATCAGAATGGAAGGCCATATTTGTGTGATGGCCTCATTAATTTTTGTCCATATATTTTATCCGGCTTGGGCCAGAGTATTAGCCATTATTGATTCACTTTGTAACTGCTCAACTTTTAATGTCACCTGATAGGTTTTCTGCCACTCTGAGACATAAGAGTTATCAACCTTCAGCGTCTATTCTGACATTACTTTTAGCTGATTTTTTAATTTGACAATATCTTTCTAGAGAAAGTTGAAATTGTCCATGGATTTTAATAATTCATCTATTGTTTGTGTTGGTTCAGAAGTTGATGTAGATGCACCTGGATTGGTGGCCACTGCAATTGGAATAGTTGTAAGAGGGACTATGGCCAATTGTGCCACCTGCTCATTTTCTCTGAGTAGTTTCTCTAATTTCACCTCCATTTCTCTAATCTGATTGTTCTACTCAATGTTTATTATGAACATGTCCTCTTTCTATTTTTCCATCTCTCCAACCTCCTTAACCTATGGATCTTCTATAGTAGACAATTTTTGATGCTTTCTTAATGCTTCTATATCAAAAATTTTTCTCTTTACTATCTCTTATGCTGTCTTGACATCATTTGGATTGTATCCCAATTTAATTACTAAGTCCTCTAATGACTTGATTTTAGTATCTTTGGCTAAGAATGAAATCCTTTCCAATTAAAGTTATGTTTGTGTATTATTTATGGATGCATACAATCTAGAATCTAACATGGAGGCAATAGTTAGTGAAGAATATATCATTTCACTAGATTATTTATGCATTTCCATTTGATCAATGGGATGGATTTGCTTGGCATCAAATGAGAAAACATGCTCTTCATAATTTGTTGATGTCCTCGGAGTTGGTGCTTTGGCTTCTAGGAATGTTATTTTAATTTTACCATGTTCAGTATCAAAGGTTGAAAGCAGCTTATGTTGTGATGTTGTTGTCTACTTCCATAATGGTGTGTATGCATAAACTTTTAGCAGCTCATTCCTTTGCTTGATGGCCTTATATATTGCAAAGATGTTGGGATCACCAGTGTCCTTAGCCAAATCAGTGGACTGTGAAGTTTCTGGAGGATCCTTTGTGGTTGAAGAATAGGGGGATAATGTGATGATATCATCTTACTTGTAGATACATGAGGTTTGGTTATCAAAATTGTCTCTTGTTATTTGTTTTATGAATGAAACACTGGTGAAAAATTTGTCTTTTGTTTCTTCTTAGAGATTAAGAATTCCTTAGCTTCAATTTCTCTTGTTGGGGAATCTTCTCTTATCCTTTTCTCTAATTTCTCTTGAGGTGTAGGAGTCTGAGATGTTGTGGGAGAGATAAATTGTTCTTTTGCCTCCTGCAGGGTGTTCTCCTCCCATTGGGTTTGGTTCATATACTACTCTATTTATGGACGAGTATGTGTGAATTAGGGGAATTTTGACGTCTAAAATGGGTGTCCTAAAGAAATTATAAAATAATAGTGGAAATAATCAAATAATATTAGATTACATCATCAAAATTTAGAGGAAAAAAAGAAAAAACTACTTTTTCAACTCGTATTTTCAACTTATCTCCCTATGAGTTTACTCAAAATTTGAGCAGGAACACTCAATGGATGCAAAATTTGATTCCTCATCCAAGTAGTACCCATGTTGAATACTTTTGATGGACCATGCTACACGAAAAATGAGAAATACATGAAAAATCATGTTTTCATGTATTTCTCATTTTTCTTGTAGCAGAGTCAATCGAAAGTATGCAACATGGGTAATAATTGGATAAGGAATTGAATTTTTTATTCAACGATTACTCAAACTCAAAATTTTAGTAACACATTAGGGAGATAAGTTGAAAATACAAGTTGACAAAGTAGTTTTATTATTTTATTATTTTTTAATCTTTTTACTTTTTTACCCCAAAAATGGTGAAGCATCCCCCATGGTTGACATCATCATCTTGAATCGTATTGGTTCTTATAAAGTTTATTTTGGTTGTACATGTTTCCTAGGAGACCCATTTTAGACCTCAAAAGTTCTCTACCGTAGGACGTTGCCTTCTGCTCCACCCTCATTTTTGGAATCAAACCGAAAGTTTCATAGGACCATGTGAAAATCAGTTTGAAATTCATTTGTTTTAGCATCAAGTCAGCTTCTCTACCAACTATTCTGGTATTGCAGACAAAGGGCCCAACCTGTGATTTAATCTTGAACTGGGCCTTCTTCTTTGTAGCCACAAAGTGCATGTCATCCATATGGATCATCTATATTATGTACTCTATTGAGAAAATTATCATACGTACAAATTTTGGCAGCCTATAGGGTGCACCATAAATCATGATTTATGTATAATTCTGGTATAAATACCAGTCACCTGTCTTTACTTGATCACTTAAGTAAAAAAAAGATTGAATATATGCCCCTATCTAGGGCTCTAATTCGCTATTTAGGAGGAAAACCACTATGTATAGGAACTTATCAACATATTATGTGAAGGAGAATTTTGTGGAGTTCCTTCTTACCAAGGATTTCCAATGTATCCCTGATTGAGCATTTCTCATCCATATTTTGTAGAGTGAAAGGAAACTTGTCCGCTTGATAGTAGATGAACAAATACACTAATACTATAGAATACTTGAAGGATCCCTCTGTGTGAAACTTATCCAACTGATCATGCATGGCATATTCAATCAATTGATTGTAATTGAAAATGGCAGGCTTCTCTTCTATGGACAATATTGAGAGGAAACCAATAATGGCTTCATCAACCCATTGGTCTGAATAACAACCAAGGATATATGAAACAATGGTTATGATTTGTTTGGTTACGTCTTGAAACATTGAAGAGGAATATGGAGGGTTAGTTTTGTGGATTTGGGCAACCTTAGGGAGAAAAATCTAAAAAATATTAGCTCTCAGTGGGAAAGTCAAATTTTTATATAGTTTTGTGAGATAGTCTGTAGACAAAGGCATAAAATATTTTAGGTGATTGACTTGCAGCATCTGTGATATGGATTCAACTATAATGGTGAGGAGAACTTCACCATTACGATTTACTATGGATATTTGGGATGGTACATAGCTAGTATGACACGAGGAAATGAGTTCGGGGAATAGATGAGTTTGTGGAAACATGAACTGAGGAAGGGAAGACTCCCATATGCCTAGCTCATCTTTTTGATCAAGGAATTTTTTCTTTAACCAACTGTGAATTTCGAGCAAGTCGAATTCCCAGTTGGTGTCTACAATTTTATACCAAATGTCAACCAGAGGCAAGTGTTCCAAGTCGATGGGAGGGGGAAACATCGGGTTCTCTTTGAGCTTTTTCCCTTTATTCTTTGAGGATTTTCCTTTTGGGGCCATTATCAAACTATCGATTAGAATGAGGGATGAAAAGAAAGCTAAATTACCTGGATCAGGATATTACCTTATAAGTATAGAGGTGGTGAATGTTGATTGAATTGATAAAATGTGGGGTCACCTCTCTAATTATAGCAATAGGGAGGATTATCAGTTCCTATGATAGTTCGCAAACATGTAGAAATTAACTAGTAATATAAAAACAGCAAGGAAAATGATTTTTATAGAGTACCGATGTTAAATAGATGAACATTTTGATCTGTCATTACAAGTTACCGTTAGGAGGGGAGTTGGTCCGTTGCATAAGAATGGGAAGTATTAATGGAAGTAATAGTCTGCTGACGTGGCAAGGGAGCGCCAGTGCTAGCGTTTAATTGGGAGAGAATCGGATATGGTGTCGAAACAAATGAGAAATAAATTATAGGGAGTCGAGTCTACAATCATGAGTTGGCAGATGGTAAGTGGAGTAGGTAGGCTGAGTCGGATGGAGTGGTAGTGGGGTCGAGTAGATACGTGGTGTGGTGGTATTAGCATATGGAGAGATGGTCAACAAAGTGAAATTTTCGAGGGGGGGTGGGGGGGTTGCGATGAGGGAAATGGAAAGGGGGGGGGTGCAAACTACTGTGAGGGCATCACGTTAGTCTGTGGGTCCACCCCTTTTGGACCCACCCCACCCTACGAGCGAAGTGTGATGGAGCTCGAGGGGACCCAAAATCACTCCCTCGTCGTTGATCCGGGTAGTGGAAATCTCGACCATTTTTTTTAATCCAAAGTTATAAACTTTATAAAATATCCATAATCCTTTACCTTTATTACATGCACTTTAAAAGTGTAATTAATCATAACTCAATGCTAAATATGACTTTAAACTATATTTATCTAATTGATCTAAGGGCGCATTTAAGCTTGCAACCCTATTTTCTCTAATATAACTAACCATTTCAACCAATATTAAGCTATATGGTTGATTTATTCCCCTAACCTAACCTATTTAGCACTGTAAAAACCTATTTGAAGTGGCATTTAAACAAGATGCACACTTATTTGCAACATTTCTAAATGAAATTCTTGATGTTTTTAATTTTTCTAGTCGCATTTGATCTCACTCACCTAGGGGGACATTTCTCATATAATTTTATTTTTTTCCCTTTTCTTTTTCCTTTATTTTTTGTATTTTCTTTGATTTCATTTTCTTTTATTCTCTATTTTTTCTGTCCCTTACAATATATATATATATATATATATATATATATATATATTCATTTATTTTTCTTTCTTTCTTTATTTCTTTTTATTTGGAAATAAAGTTGAAATATGAAACATTATTTACATTTTGAAACATCAAATCATCACGTATAAATATACAACTCATCATATGAAATATAGGATCCTAACATGCTCCATCAAAATAAAATTGATGAGGCTCTGGGATTTGAACTGCTAACAAATTGGACTGATTTAGATACCTGGGGATGCCAATAACCTTGAATAAATCCACCTCTCAGACATGGAATAGTATTATGGAAAAAATCAAAGGAAAAATGGAGAATTGGAGGCCACAATGGATAAATATTGCAAGTCAAGTGGTTCTCTCAAAGGAAATTCTATCAGTAATTCCCTTATTTTAATTTTCAGCGCTTTTGGCTCCCAATCTAATTATTTCATGGCTAAAGATCCTTATTAGAATTTTTATATGGAAATGAGGGAAATCCTCTACAAAAATGTTCCACCTCATTACATGGGCCATTGTTAGAGCTTCTAAACAACATACAGACCTAGGGATAAGGGATCCTTTCCTAGAGAATCTTTCGTTTGGTGCAAATCTAGATTGGAATCTTTGAGCTCACCCCAATTCCTAGTGGGCCCAAATTCTCAGGAAAAAATATCATCGATCATCGGAAATTTGTTCGATCAGAAAAATTTCACCCATATTGAAGCTTATATCTTAGGAATATTTCCTGATCAATTCACACCTCAATTGGATCCAAAGAAATGGTGAATCGATCATACTCTGGGAGGACTCTATTCTTCAACAAAATCCATTAGATCAATGCCATGAATTGATTTCATTAAGAGAATACATGTGGGAAAATGGAATAACAACTCTTACCAAAATATCCCAGTCAAACAAGGAAGTATTATGCACTGAATGGAATATGGGATATTTTCCTAAGCATATCAAGGCTCTTGGAGAAATTTTGGAAAATAAATTTCCAGGAAGAGCTTTAATCAATCATCACCTTTATGATAAGATAGGGTGGAAATATTTGGCATACACAGCCAAAGAAGGATATTCAAAACTTCTCTTTCAATCAAGTGTAGAAATTATATAACTGATATGTTATACATCTGAGATTTTCCTGATCACAAACTATTTGACTTCATGCACAATACAGAATCTCTTATACCATTGATCATTAATTGCGGAAATAAAATCAATTGCATACACACATTAAAACCATAAAAATTCACACATATGAACACAGTAATTTATGGGAAAGCTTAAAGTTGAAAACCCCCAACTATCTGTATATTATATGTCATAGACATCATGTAAAAATCATCATACAAAGCTCCTCACAAGCTCTTAGTACAATCTCCAATTTCTACACACTAATCATGTCTGGTCTAGAAAATCCCATGCACAGATCTCTGCCACCTGCTAGCCTGCCTCTACTGTGCAATCACTGCTGAATAATGGCTTTGAATGAACTCGAATTCATCCAGACTTTCTCACACAATCCTCATTGGAATCTCCAACCACTGTGTGTTGAAAATCATGCAACACTATACTCACAACTGATAGTCACACTGCTCTTTCACCTACCTCTTCACTAGTCTCCACTGAAATTGTCCATGCACTATAGTTAACTGATGTATTCTTCAGTTGATTAATGAGTTAATAATTAGTGAATTAATTATTAATTATTTCACACCACTCTCACTAGTGTATCAATCAGTTAGACTAGATACAACTAGCTCAACTGTGTCTAACTGAGTTAAACTAAACACAACTCCATTAACTACTTCTACTAACTCCACCAAAATCTGTCACATGAGTTCTAACTGAAGTCTCCATGCAAAAGCTCCACTTAACCCTCAGGAATAGTGTAATTCCTTCTGTCAACTCCTGTGCCACATCTGTGCACTTAACTGAAGTGCTACAAGAGAATAAGATAATGTTTATAGTCCAAATATTATTAAGAGCTAATAATATTTGACATATCTATTTTTAGACTGGCAATCTAAAAATAGATTCCACCCAATACGTTTAAAAATAGAAGTCCATCTATTTTTTCCAACTTGACCAACCATCCAAAAATAGCATCCTGCAACTCATAGAATATGATCGACATGTCTAAAAATAGACATAGTCTAAAAATAGAATGTGCGCCAAAAATAGCCTACGGGCCCACTTAGTGAAGGTGAATTCTTTCCACTAAGCTCATCATCTTGTTGCAATCTCAACACTCCCTCTCAACAAGATAGGGATTATCTGCAACCCAGATCCTGCCCCTATGGTATTCGAATTTGCTCTTGGTGAGCGCCTTCGTCAAGATATCAGCATCCTGATCCTCCGTAGGAACGTAAGAAAGTAACATGATCTTATGCTACACACAATCTCTGATATGATGATACCAAATTTCAATGTGTTTATATCTATCATGAAATATTGGATTAACTAAGAGTTTGATGCAACTCTAATTATCAAAATATATCACAGTAGGATCTAAGTGTGAACCGAACAATCCAACCAAGATCTTCCTCATCCATATAGCCTTGCATGCAGCCAAAATCGCTACCATATACTCGGCCTCTACTAAAATGAGTGCCACGGATCTCTGCTTCCTACTGTACCAAGAAACTGTTGTCGACCCGATACTGAAAATCCCTCTAGATGTGCTCTTTCTGTCTGTTGGGCTCCCTGCCCAATCTGCATCCGTGAAGCCACACAGCTTCACCTCATCCGACTATTGGTACCAAGGTCCATATCCCAATGTGCCTATGATATATCTCAATACATGCTTCCCCGCCTTCCAAAAGAGCTTTGTAGGCTTAACCATAGCTTGTGAAAATTGGTTAACTGCATAGCATATGTCAGGTTGTGTATTGACCAGATACATGAGCGACCTCACCAACTGTCGGTAAACAGTGGCATCCACTACCTCTGCCGATGTAGCATCCTCTTTCCTCCAACCACCGGGAAGAAGAGTGTTGATAGGCTTGCAGCCATGCATGTTGAACTTCTCTAGTATCTCCCGGGCATACTTGCCTTGAGACACAAACAATCCATTATTGCACTACCATATTTCCAATCCCAAGAAATAATGAAGGAGGCCCAAGTACTTCATCTCAAACTCTTTTGCAAGATCAGCCTTGCATGAGAGTTGTTTGGTCTCAACCTAGTCTCCTAAATTGAGTTCATTTAATTATCAACCAGGGTTGGTAAACTGCTGAAGTGAAG
>JAXQQM020071462.1:0-81056 GCA_034641835.2 Pinus albicaulis
GGTTTATCACATTCCAAAAAAGGAAAAAATATTTGTTTTACAGCAACGTGAAAAACCATTGTTGAATTTGAAACCCCTTTCAACATTCTAATTTCTAGTTCCTTTGTGCGTCACTCTAATTCACGATTCTGTTGCAGTTTTGACCAATCTCCATCACTTCTACTTGAAATTGGATCTCGGCTTGCTATTTTATTGTACCTTTATTCAAATTTCACTTTCGATGTTGTGCCTTCGACTCAAGGTTTCACTAGAACTGCAACCCTTCTATGCCTTGTTGTTCCATTCTTTGTGCCTTCTTTCGACATTTTCAACCGAGTTAAAAATAACTACGCGCACGCACTCCATTCAATGCTACCTTTGAATTCTTGCTTCATCTTTCATTCTACCTCTTGTCGATTTCATTCAAACTTCAAACCTACTCCCGGTTTCATTCGAATAAGCTTTAACACCTTATCTTGCATCCGTGTGGATTAACTACATATCTCATTTCTGTGGTTCAAATCCCACGATGGCTTGCACCAGCACGATTTAAAGCTTTCCTCTTCACTTATGTTGTGTATTCTCAAATAGTATGCCCATCTTCTACTTGAATGCCCCTTGCGATATTACTTCAATTGATAATTATATCCAGTAAATTTATACTTCGATTTAGAAATCAAAGGAAATTTATTTAAATAGCATCGATATTCTCTCTGAGATCGATGCTAAGTTGCTAAATCACACAGCACTCAATTAAACGAATATTCACACAATCAAACATGAAATTTGAACAATAATTTACATAATTCTTCTATGTTTCATCAATCCCAATTGCACACAATATCATTCATAAATGAATAAAAACTTAAGAATCGATTTCCCGTACATTATCCCAGTATTTACATGGATTTTCCCGGCCTGATCTTCTATATCAGGGGCCTCTTTCCTATTCTACAACCTGCTTCTTGCATTTTTAGGCTTACAAACAAAACCCTATTCTTATTCTAACCTGCAGTCTCTTCAGATCTCTAATATGTCTCTTCAGATCTCTACTCTGTCTCTTCAGACCTCTAATTTGTCTCTTCATATCTCTACTCTCTCAACTAGTCAAATTCTCTCATGTTCTCAAACATTCGAGAACATTTAGAATTCCTCACAAGTTTTAATTAATTTTAATTAAAAATCACTCAAATCACTCATAAAAATCCAACTCCCTTAAAAACATGAAACCCCTAAGTTTTATTAAATCACAAGGAATTTATGTTAGCCTAATGCCCCTACATCAGACTCCCAAGGTCAAAATTATTCATGATCTCCTAATCATGTGCCTTTAATCTCTACCTCCTGGATCCCATACTTTGTTTTGCTATTGTCCATAAGCTACATTAATTTTCTATTGTACTTCTCCAGGCTTCCATATCTTGTTTTGCATCTTGTCACCAGTTATGTTGGCATATTCTGCTCTCGTCTTTCCTTTGCTGAAATTTCCTTGCTTTCTTGCTTCTTTTTTTCTTGTTCGAAGACTTGTCATCATAATCTTCCAACGATTATTTTCAATCTCTTATCGACTTACCTTATCTGGAATTTATTTTGGCTTTTGTTGCTGCCCTTCCCGATTGTTGCTGCCTCCCAAACCTCCTGAATATCTCTTAAGATATCTCTCTCTGCAACAATTTTCTTTCATTCATCACCTGCAAATTTACCTTTAAAAAATAAATTATCATTTGATTCTCTACCTATAGTAACATACTCATTTAGTCTTCTTTGTCTACTAGTAAGTAAAATCAACTTTTGTAAACTAGTATTTGCTCCTATTTCTTTCACAGCTTCAGGCAATTTCATTCTAGTGTCTGCAATTCCTTTCTCCTGTTTAAATGTTTCCAGCAAACATTTCAGCCATTCCCTTATTTCTTGTTTCTTCTCAAACATTTCATCAATATGCTGCAATTTGATTTCAGCATAACCCTCTTCTTCCTCTTTGACAATCTTTAGTAATTGTCCATCGCATTTTTGATTGATTCTAGTAATCAAATCAACTTCTTCAAGCACTTTATCTTCATCTTCTATCAGAATATAATTCTGATTCTCCATCACTGTAGCAGTTCCAAAAGTCTATTCTCTGACATTTCTTGTTTATTCGGTTCGTAACTCCTCCTTGTCTTCGTTAGTATTAAGTTTACTTGCAAAGCCGACATGATTGTCTCCTTCCTTCTTCCTTGCAATAGCTTATCTTTATTCAGAACAACTCCAAGGAATGGAGTGCCTTTTGTAATACACCGTAAACACGGTCGATTTGTCGATTTCAAGATTACAAGACGATGGTCTCATTTGATAATCCGGTCACCAAATATTCCTTCTGCAATTCCAAGTCACTTTCAAGACTCAAAAAATATTCATTGTCTTTCTTCCTAGCATCCAAGGTTATCTCCATTGTATCAATCACCATAATAGAATGATGATCCTTTACTATGTTTTCAGCTAACATAGTTTCCCTTTCATTCAATTCACTCAAAATTTCCATTTGTTGTCCTTCCTTGCCTGCATAATTAACATATGAATTATCAGCATTAAAAATACAAAGTTTCAATGTCTCTTCCTCCTTTGACAACATATCAGTATGTTATTCTGAGTTTTCTTCTAATTCCTTTGTCAGCACATCAGTATGTTGATTTACATTCTCCATGAGATTGTCAGCTAGTCTCTCCTTCTTTCCATCATATGTTTCATGGTATCATTCATGATTTTCCTTCATACTTCTTGACGTTATCCCTTGTAGATCCTCTCTTTCTTTTCCAATTCTCTTATCTGAAGATCTAAATTCCTATACAATTCAACAATTTCACTTGGAGTAGAACTAGGAAACTTCACATGACTTTCCATACCTTCATTTTCTCTTGACCAATCATCAGATGGTCCTTCTTTCTCTGCTACAATAATCTACTAAATATTCTCACTAGACCCCTCTGTCTCCTTTTCTTCCTGAGATCTCACTATCCCAACATTGATCTGAATAGATTTCAGATTCAATTCTCTCTCCTTAACAAACTCTAAAGCTTATTCATCATCCTGTGATGTACCTGAAATCATACACAAATTATTATTTTGAAAAACACAAGACTCTTTAGTCTCATTTGCTTCTTCAAGCACTTCTCCTTGAACAGATTTGCATGTAGAATCCTCAAATTCCATCTTTGACTCAAAATATTTGAGTTCTTCCTTCCATAAGGCAATATCCTTCTGCCTCCACTTCATCTGAAATGGTTTCCAAATTAATCTCTTTCCCTTCAGTGGAAAGATCCATCCTCTTCTTTGGTTTTCCTTTTCTTGTAGCCATTCCTTTAGTACCTGCAGTTGTACTTTCATCACTGCAATCTCTCTTTATTTATTCTTCATCTTATCTCTGTGGCATTCTTTAGAACCTCTTCTCTGATCCTCCATGATCATCTTCATCCTGAGCTTCTCACTCATTATGAGTTGCACTAAGCCTCTGCAATAGCAAGCTCTCCTGCTACCACTTACCTCACCAATCCCTTCATTGGACTTGGTATTTTGGCAAGCACTAGTTTCTAGAACCTCTTGAGCACTCTCTTCTACTCTATCTAGGCTCATACCCTCAACTCACCTTCTCTTGAGAACACTTTATAGCCTGTGTCTATCGCAACCATGATTCTTGTGGTCATAATTTCAAAATCAGATTTAAATTATTTTACCTACAAGATCTCTTAATGATCTTGTTCTCCATTCATTAACAAACATACATTGCTGTGATGCAACTGTCTACGCATATCAGATTTAAAATCTGATCTCTTCCTCCTCTCATCACACATGCATTCAAATTTAATACAAAAAATAATCAATTCTCAACAGAGTCTAACCTGCTCTGATACCACTTGATAGTAGCCTGAGGGCTGCAAACCCACAATCTCACTCTCTATGCATATAAAAGTGCATTTCAAATTCATGCCCCATTAAAACTCAAAATATGGGTAGACTCAATAAAAATGCAGAAGCTTCTATATCTCAAATCCCATATTTGAGATATTAAAATAAAATTCTTATTGTTATAAAACCACACATCTCAACCCAAAATTACAATCTTTGTTGTGGAAGCTTTTCTAATTAAACCTCTATGGATGATACCATAGTCAAAACTCACCTTATGAATATTAAAAATTAAGTATTCGCATTTCAATTAAAATGAAATCTCAAACTTTGGCTTCCACACTTACCAACTCACCTTATCTTCAACCTTTGACTTTTGTTGAAACCCCAATATAATAATGGCCACGGTTTTCGCATTCAACAATATTTACATTAATACAAATCAAATTTTGACTTTGATTAAACATAATATATCACCTTATATTACATCCTTCAATTCATGGTAATGAAACATTAGCGCATCTCAGTCACCCTTCATTAATATATATTGGCCATTAAAATCTTCAAACCATTGGGTTAAACCCCAATGTCAACATGATACACATTCAGGTCCCACATATCCAGACTTCCAAATTAATAAATTTTTATTAATAAAAATTTAGTTCATACCTTTTTAATTCTCCCCAATCGCGTGATACAGTAGCCATTAGATTCCTTCCTACACCAAATCGACGAATATCGCATTCATTCTCCCACAGAACTTTAATACTAAAAAATTATGCAAAATTCATGTTTTTTTTTAATAACACTCTTGCCACGCGTCCTACGCTGAGGTTTATCACGTTCAAAAAGTAAAAAATGTTTACCATTTCACAACCAACGCGAAAACCGTTGTTCGATTCCGAAACCCGCTTTCACTGTTCTAATTTCCTAGTTCCGCTGTGCATCCTCTAATTCACGATTTTGTTTATGGTTTGACCAATATTCATCCTACTCGCCATAATTGGATCCTCCGCTTACTATTTTATTGTGCCTTTCTTCAAATTTCTCTTTCAATGCTATGCCTTCGACTCAAGGTTTCCTAGAACTCGGCTTCTATGCCCTTGCTGTTCCACTCCTTTGCACCTTCTTTGAAAATTTCAAACAGAGTTAAAAATAACTCTGTGCCTCCATTCCAACGCTACTTTTGAATTCTTCTTCTGCTTTCATTCTACCTCTTAGCATCGATTTCATTCAAACTTCAAACCTACTCTAGGTTTCGTTCGAATAGGCTTTAACACCCCTTATCTTGCATCCACGTGTGGATTAAATTCCATATCTCATTTCTGTGGTTCAAATCCACAGTAAACCCCAACACAATTTCAAAACTTGATCTTCAATTCACTGTGTTTTCTCAAATAGTATGCCTATTTTCTCCTCGAATGCCCCTTTGTGATATCAATTACAATTGATAATTATATCCAGACAATTTCATACTTCGATCTAGAATTCCAAGGAAATTTCTTTAAACAACATCTATCCACTATGATTGATGCTAATTTTCTAAGTAAATATGAATCACATAGATTTCAAATAATTAAAAATCAAATAGAGTTCCAGATTTCAAACCAAATTCCATTTACACGCCATATAACTCATAAATGAAAACAAACTCAAGAGTCGAGTTTCCCTTCTATTAAAATCAATATTTACATAGGGTCTCTCCTTGGCCCGATCTTCTATATAATTGGCCTTCTTCCTCCTTTTCCCCCCTTTAGGCTTACAAAAAAAACCCTATTCTTATTCTAACCTGCAGTCTCTTCAGATCTCTAATCTATTTCTTCAGATCTCTACTCTGTCTCTTCAGACCTCTAATCTGTCTCTTCAGATCTCTACTCTCTCAACTATTCAAATTCTCTCATGTTCTCAAACATTCGAGAAAATTTACAATTCCTCACAATATTTAATTAATTTTAATTAAAAATCACTCAAATCACTCATAAAAATCCAATTCCCTTAAAAACATGAAACCCCTAAGTTTTATTAAATTAAAAGGAATTTCTTTTAGCCTAATTCCCCTACATCACAAATCCTAAATTCAGATTCAATTAATTTTATGACAACAAAAAATAAGACCCAGTTCAAACTCAAAAATCAAATTGGACCTTTCATATGTAATCAAAGAGATGCATAAAAGGAAGCAGCAACTCAACTACTGGAATTTAAATTAGAAGAAAGCTTCCCATGGAATTATGATCCACAAGGGACCTTCAGTAAACTAAGGGTAAAATGTAAATTGACACCCTTTATCCATGAGTCAAAGCGAGAAATAGAAAAGTTTTCTAATCAAATTGAGTGGGTTGAAAATACTTTAACAGAGGAAGTTTACCAAAGGAATACTAGTCACACTTTGGAAATTTCAAAATAGCCAGAGACATCCACTAAGAGAATCAGAGAAGAAGGAGCTTATATTGTAGATGCTACAATAGAAAATAAAAATAAAAATCATTTACAACAAAATGCCAAAACTGGATATAGCAGCTAAAGGTAAAGTAACAATAGATGTTGAAGAAACACAGACCTTGAATACCAACACTGAACAGCCAGAGACTAATGTAGCCACTGTAATCATCAGTGATCCAAGTCATAATCAAGAACAACTGAATAATGAAGAGACGCAGATGATGGAAAGGAAGAAAAATATGGAGGCTTCTTCCTCACATTCAGTTGAGGAGAAGGATTTAGATATTAAGGAGAAATATAAGAAAATCAAATTGAAGAATGAGGAAATCAAAACTGAAATATATTCTCAGTTTTTAAATCAAAATCCATGTACTCAAAAAAAATTCCTTTCAGCATTTGATTATTCAACTAAAAAATTGATTATGTCAATATTATAGCCTACAGTATCAGTGCCAAAGATAGTTGGTGACTACAAGAAAGTTAATATGGAAGTAGCTACAGACAAAATCCATGAGTTGGATCAAATTGAGTTTCATAGAAAAACCTTAGGGATGCTCTATTCCACAGTCACAACAAAAGCTATGAGTGCTCATAGGCTTCAAAATACCATCTCTAATATGCAGGACCAAATGAAGATGGATAAAGCTTCATTATATGCAAAGGATCTAAGGATAAAGGCCTCTTGTAGGGTACAAAAACCCTCCCCATTTCAAATTTTTAGAATAAATTTATTTTAGAAATAGGTCCCCTTTCTTTTTTAGATAGGAATAAAAGACTTAGAGGAAATCTAATCATTTTGAATAAAACAATAAAGGTTCATTGTTAAAAGGGCATATATTTAATAGCAAGTGTATATAAACAAATGCAACATTGAAAAATTTCCGATCCGATGTGATATAAAGACTTTATCACATTAACATAATACATAAAAGTATTCAATTGGAACAAAGTCCGATGTGATATAGTAATCGCAATCGCAAATCACAGATATCTTTAAGTTGTATATTTGTTTTTGAAAAATTTTGATGTGGTTGAACCAATCACAATCACAAATCACAAAAGTTTTAAGCTTTCAAATTTTTTCTATAAAACTTCGATGCAATGTGATTGATTGCAATTGCATTTTGGAAGAGCAATGTAATATGCGCTTGTTTTATAATCTCCGATGTGATGGGCCCCATCGAAAATCGCAAATTACAAAATGAAAATTCAAAATCTTCATTCAGTCATTTGCAAAACTCCGATGCGATGCGATTGATTGCAATCGTGTTTCGGAGGAACAAACATTATATTCACTCATGATACTAAAATCCCGATGCAATGGAACCCACCGTAATCGCTTTCGTAAATAGGCTAATATCATTTGCAACTCATTTCTTTTAAAAAGAGCCGATGCGATACACCATCATCGCAATCAGAAATTAGCAGAGATGATGAAATATTATTTGTTGTCCCTCTTGAAAATCCCCGATGCAATTAATACTTAATATTTATATTTTACATTGTGCATATGTTATTTATTCATCACAATTGCATGATTGAAAGGGAAATTTTTATGTTCTCATTTCAAAACCGTCGATCTCCGATTGTATGTTTATTATTAATAGAAAATCAAATGAATGATGGTTATTCATTCTATTTCGAATACATTGAGTGTGACTTCTAAAGAGAGCATTTAAGTTTAAAATACAGAGTTAATAAATGGAAATTGGTCCCTTATAGTGAGATAGCTTTGATGATACTTAGAGATGGTGATTTTGATATAATATTAAGTATGAAATAGTTATGTACATGCTTATATGCTATGACCTGGTCACTTGGTTGTTGTGTGCTTATGATAATATCTATGGTTGCGTGCACAAGAATTGATTTTGGTTAAGAGAATATTAGCAATGTTTTCTCTTTTGGTATCCTATTTTGGACATAGGTGTATGACGTGAATGGTGATTCAGAATTGAGACACGGATCCATGGACGATCATGGTTATGTGGAACATATGGTTAAATATTATGAATTATGGATGATACATGATTTGTATGATTATATGTGTGTAGTCTCGTATTAAGCATGATGTGGCAGGGGACTTGGTCATTGCCAACAGGGATGCTCAAGTTATAAATGACTGCGGAAGTCATTTCTCCAAAACCAAAATGAATGTGGAAGTCATGCACAATATTTGGTAAAATTTGAATAAGTTAATTATGAAATTCATTTGATTTATTTGATCAATGAGATTGTGATGTGTGCAGGTCTTGGAAGAAGACCTTACCAATGAACCATCAGATGGGTATGAGCTCACAATTAGTACCTTAAGGTGAAACGCGGAGTTTCAAAGAAAAATAGATGAGAAGCCATGGAAATTAGGGCGCGGAGTCCTAAATCCATGAAATATAAAGACGTGGAGTCTTGGATATATGATAAAAGGATTAGGACGTGGAGTCCTAAATCCATGAAATATAAAGACGTGGAGTCTTGAATATATAAGGAAATGTTTGGGGCACGGAGTCCTGAATATTTTAAAAGATCAAGGTGTGGAATCTTGGATCTTTAGAGTAGATCAGGGCGCAGAGTCCTCAATCTACTAAGGCATGAAGATGCATACAATAGGGGTGCGAAATCCCTATTATCCGGAAGAAAAATACCACTCATGGGAAACTCGTAGATGAATTTCCTTAATAATCTAATTCCTAACAATTTTGGAGTGACTTTCTAAAAACAGAAAGTCATGTCTACCATTTCAAGTATGACTTTCCAAAAATAGTAAATCACCTCCAATCAATGGGTAAACAAGTATACTTGAAGGAAAATCACTTAAATTATGATTAATCAATTGTAATAGTTCAATATCGACTTAATCCTCAATATTATTAATATTATTATTATCTTTTATGAGACTATGATATTATTATTAAAAGGGAATTATATCTCCTCAGTCACTTCACACCTCTCTCCTTCATGACTCTCATGGCTCTATGTAACTCTCTCTATTTTAAATATTACATTACACTCTCTTTTGTGCACTCATCAAGGAATGGCATATTCCTCTTACAC
This sequence comes from Pinus albicaulis, assembly GCA_034641835.2. Taxonomy (NCBI): domain Eukaryota; kingdom Viridiplantae; phylum Streptophyta; class Pinopsida; order Pinales; family Pinaceae; genus Pinus; species Pinus albicaulis. The sequence goes on from JAXQQM020071462.1 coordinate 9,355, forward strand.
TCATTAAATATATGTCATAAAATATTCTTACACTCATTAAATATATGTCATAAAATATTCTTACACTCATTAAATATGTGTCATAAAATATTCCTCTTACACTCACTTTAATGCATATGTTACACTCTCCTTAAATAAGGCATGCATACCTCTCCTTTATGGCATAAGTTACACTCCTCTAAAAGGAATACAATGCATGCATATTACTCCTTTATGACAAGAGATTGTTGCTCCTCCTATATATGAGTCTCATGTATTCTCATTTGGGGGAGGGGGGTAATGCCAAGAGTGGAAGAGACTTGAGGAATATTGTGAGAGGGAGAGATATGGAGAGTATCCAATTACTTCCAAAACAAATCTGAATTTCTTACTAATCTACTAAGTATCTATTGAGGTTGAACATGAGTGGTATTTAGAGGAAGTGAAAACTATCTTCCTTATTTTTCCTTGCATCTCTCTCTCTATTGTTGTATTTTGGTACTGGTTGTGAGCTTTTACAGCTTGGGGGTTCCAGGGGGAGGAGTTCTCCCTGGATATGGTTGGGTGGAAAACCGGATGGTTCAAATGAGTTGGTTAAGGGATCGAAGGTGGATCATATTATCAACGATTGGAGCTGAATATCTCTTCAGGTATAATTTCCATTGTCCTAAAATTATAGTATAGCTTTAGCATAAAATAAAAAGTAGACATTTAAATTGTTGTAAGCATCTAATTTTTGTTTAGGCTTATGTTATCTAGAATATTATTGATTAGTTAAAAATGAAGACTAGATTAATCTATATGTATGGATGTTTAGATATCAATATTGGAGTTATTACTGGTGTAGTGTATGTTACTAATCTTGGTATTGTAGCATTTGAGAAAGGAAAGCCAAATATTGTTGAAGGTAATTGCAATAAATAAATTCCAAAGGACTTGGGTAAGTATTTCACGGTTTATGGTTTTGTTTCAAGTAATTACATGCATGTTTTAGAAATGGTTTTAGGATAGTTTGCAAAGTGTTTGACAAATTCCTTGAATGAGTAATGTTATTTATGCATGAATAAGTGCTAACTTGCAGCTTACATCAGAAGTAAGAAAATGGACATGTACCCAAAACATACCTGGAGGAATTACATAATCAACCCTTAAAAGAAAATGCAAAAATAATGGGAACTAAAATATGGTTTGGAAGATCAAATGCTTGAGGTAAGTTGGAGATAAATTTCAGTTATGGCTTATGTTTCATATTCTAATCAATAATTCAATGTTTTGTTATTAAAGTTGTTGTAATAGTACTATCAGAATTTTGACAGAAAGCCTTAATGGCTGTAGCATTCAAGGCTGCCATATGTTTGTTAAATTGTAGCAATTGGTGCAAAAAGTTTGTCAATCATGTCAAATGAATTAGCTTATGGGTGGTAAAATGTTTCAAGAACTCATATGGTGGATTTAGAAATGTGTGATTTCAATGATCATATCTTAGTAGCATAACTATGGGTTGTTTTTCCTCATGTAGAGGTGTAGTTGTAAGTTTTCATTCCATATGTTTGACAGAAGTCATAAATGAAACATTTAGGATATAAATTTTGTTGTTTTCAAGAATCGCATTCCTGGGCGTTTTTAATTCGATTCAGCCCAACATCAGGGGGTATCCGTGCCTAATGGACATGTAACCCCTGATTTCATTCCAAAAAAATACTTTTCAGAACCCAGATTGGAAATCTGGGCGATTTGGCAGATTGCTGCTGTGAGTTATGTTCGCCTGTTGTTGAGTCTTTGATGAAAAACTAAGATTATTTAGTCCTTGTTTTAAGATGGAAACATTTAAAGTTTCAATTCTGAATTTTATGAGATAAATATGTTGAAGAATAATCTTAAATTCATTATTGCTAAGTGTTTGACAAAATGCCTCAATGAATTTTAATTGCATGCTTGCAAAGTGTTGGTGATAAGGGCTCAATGAGTGTAGGGTGCATGTCTGCAAAGTGTTTGTCAAAAGTCTTGAATGGTTGTAGCTTTTGTGCATATAAATTGTTAGTGTAAAATTCTTAGTTACTGTTGTTTTTATGTTACTATAAATTATAAATAAACTATTTAATGGGTGTAGCTTCCTATGTCTGCAAGTTTTTGGTATGAATGTGAAAATGAATTTATTAATTTGCTGAAGTGTGAATAAGACAGTTGTTTCTTGTATTATCTAAAGCTTTCAAAAAAAAAAGGGCTTGTTGTTGGAAACAATTTTACAGTGACTAATTCTTTAGGATTTTGTGGAAATGAGTATTAGTGATTATGTGACATCTACTTCTCTATCTTATTGATGGTGGGTAAGGTGGGACCTTACGAAATCAACGAATAGATATTTCATATGGTTGTTATCTTTATTCTCTTTTTACCACATCTGAAAGCTTTTCTCCATTGCAGAACTACAAAACACCCAATCCTTTCATTCGTCGAGCAAGGGAAATGTTACTAGACAACAAAATGTCTAAGAGATATAGGAAAGAAAAGGCCACTGTCGCTACAAAGACCCCTATTTTCACCATGGTACCTAAAGAGAAAGCAGCCAGAATTAAGCTGGTTACATATACATCATGCCAAGGTCTTGGAAAACTCTCTTGGGAAGAGGTATATAACCTAATTGAAAGGGAAAACCCTAAGGTCACTGTGGTGAAGGCAACAGTTCCTGATGAAGAAGACTTAGAGTCCAATTCAAAATATTCTCTTCAAGCACTTGCGAATTCATTCCTGCATCGAATTACAGCTCAGGAAAACATTTTCCTTTACTGTGATGTAATTCGGTGGGTAATTGACAATGTGACCATTAGAAACAGGACGTTTGTTTCAGATACTGGGAAAACATTTGGGTCGTTTAAAGCAGAGGACATTAAAGAAATGTACCACCTTCCGGACCCGCAGAAAATCTACAACAAAGCCTTCATCAAGGAATTTTCTGCAAGCAATCTGACTCAGTCGGAGCCAATAAGAGAATGGAGAAGAGCTCTAGAGAAGCACAAAAATGAGGCATCAGGTATGTACTCTGTGGAGTCCCTTTCACCTCCATACTGTTACGCCGCCGCAATGATGTGCAGGCTATTTGGAAACGATAATTCAACTAGTTTTTCGATACAAATGGTACCTTTAATCCATTCTGCTGTAAATTCCAAAATCATGGACTGGGCTGTCATCCTTTCAGATAAGATAGCCAATAGAATCCTCAAGTATAGAAAGGACAAGGACACATGAAACACAACGCCATTTTACTTTTGTGCCTATATTCTAGATGCCCTATGTTTCAACTCTGAATTTCCCATGTTAGGATGGAAATGGACCCCAAAAGATCCTGCTGCTATTCATATATATCATAAGTTCTTGTGGAAAGTTCATTTTAAAAACCATGTTTATAGAATTTGTCATGGTTTCCTCATCCCTGTTTATCAAACCATTTTTAACCGACCCCCCCCCAGGCTTTCTGAAAAAGCTAAAGTTGATATATCCCATATTGGGGATTGGTTCGCAGAAGAAAGATTTACCTATATCAGAGTCTTTGAGAGCATTGTAGAACCACATATTCTGCCTCTGTATGTTCCCGATAAACTATTATCACAAGAGATTTCCTATCAGTTAACAATAGAAGGCATGTCCAGGTCTTTGAAGAATAATAAAAAGCTGATGTGGCCTACTTTTCCCTTCCATTGTGGGGATTATACTCTCAATAACTTCATTCATGCTGAAAAATAAGTTATAAAATAATGGATCTCAAGCTCTCAACAGTCCAGGGAAGGCAATATGACCTAAAGAAGGTGGCGTTTGATTTCACCACTTCAGTTTCAATCGCTCCATTTGAGAATGAACTAGATGAGTTCGATGATTTGTTTATTTCTGTTGATAATTATTCCCAAGTATATAACTTAGCCAAGTCTAAATTTCAGACTGAAGAGATGAATAAATTCATGTTATTTAGAAGCCAGAGACTGCTCAAGGCTCCTCTAGATAAATTAAGAATTCCTGTGCAGGAGTCTGAAACACAGCAAAAGGAAAAAGAGGATGCATCTAGCAAAGCAGCTAAAGAAACATCTACCAGCAGGATCAATGTACAGACCGAAGAGGTAAGCACAAGTGGAAAACCTGATCTGCAGAAAGAGAATACTAATGGTAAACTCAATGTAAATATTGATCATCAATCTACATCTTAGACAGAAAAGGAAAGCACATGTACTAGGACCAATGTGCATACTGAGAAAGAAGACACAGGCAGTAACACTATTGTACAAGAAGTAAAAGGAGATATGAGCAATAATCTAGATTCTCAACTTGGAAGAGAAAAAACTACTGAGAAAGTAGTGGAATCTAATGAACTTATAGTTTATTCCCATTTGCTGAGCCAATATGAGCAATTTTCCCAGCAAATAGGACAACAAAATTATTCCCAAGTTAAAGTTCTATAAGATCAAGATATGGAAGTTATTCCTAAACATCCTACAGGTGAAATTATGTTGAAAGTAGAAGAAATTCCTCCTCTAGACACATTTTGTAGTCCTAAGCATAGGGATGTTGTTAGAAAGAAAAGGAAGAGGAGAATACCTGACCAGGATTCACTTTCAACATCACATGTGGAATTTATGAACATTGTTTATAAAAATGTTGAGGTGAATCTGTTGGAGGATCTCACCAAATTATCTCAATACACAGGTGCCTATAGTGATTCAACTATAACCAAAGCTTCTTAAGTCTCCCATTTGATTAAACAAAAGGAATTACAGATAGCTGTGCTAGAGGAACAGGCCACAGAGAATCAGCAAAATATTGTTCAGTTGGAAAAAAAATTGCAAGATGAGGAGCTCAGATCTAAACAACTGGAAGAGTATCTCAGCATTGAAAAGAATAAGACTGATGAACAAGCCTTGAACGAACAACAACAGTTAAGTCAAGAGGTAGAAAAGTTATAAAATCTTCTGCAAAATGAGGAAAATGCAAAGATTGAACAAGAGAAAATATTCCAATCAGCATTGGACAAGTTCAAGGATTACCTTAAATTAGATCAATTCAAAACTAAAGCTCTTGAAATGAACAAATTTCTATCTCAGAAGTTAAATGAATTTTGTCTAAAGTTGGCACAAGCTGAGCCATTGTGCGAAATAACATCATCTTTGATAGATGAAGCAGTCACTCTCAGGCAAGAAATTGATGATGCTGATGAAAAAATTTATGAATTCCTTTCATGGTAGGATACAGAGCAAGGAAGAAAATCTAATCTTCTTGGAATTGAGGAGACACACAAAGAAATTTTATTTGTAGAATGGGAACAAAAACTAATGAAAGGAGAAAGAGCTACATCCAGAGCCAAGAATATAATGAATAATATTACAGAACTGGTTAATGATATCTTATATGCCACCAATTTGATTTCTGACTGTATCCCTGGTAAATTACCAAAAGTAAAAGAAGTTGATTCCAGGTGGAGGGAAGAGATAATCAATAAGAATAAATAGATTAGCAACCTTCAAGAAATTTCATGGGATATTATGTGGACTTACCTAATCAAGCCACACAGTCAACAATTGGCCATCAAATTCCTTTCAAATGCTATTAATTGTATCATTCTTGAATTCTCTGATGCTACGTATACTGGGCAGTTACATTCAAGGCTAGTTCATCCAACAGAAGTCAAAGATATGCTCAAAATTTGCCATCTAGGCACATTGAACGCAGGAGATAATCAATGAATTGGTTTCACTTCAATATCGCAATTTTGTTTACAGATTTCTGATGAGATAGATTGTAGCAGTAGTTTTAGCTATTTTGTTTTATTTTAAGTTCCTATTTAAACCCCCTTCATGCATTTAGCAAGGGGTCCTAAATTTGTAATATTTTGACTTGGATGTTACATTTTTGTACTCCATTGGCTCTTATATTTTTATAAAGGATCACATCTAGTGGTTTATGGAAAATTACCTCTGAGAATTTTATTTTTGTACCTTAGAGTTTGTTTTACATTGAAGCACTGGATTTGGATATTGAATTGCATCTTAAAAAGCATCAAGATGAATCTGGTATTTCTATCGTTTTGCTGTTATTTTTCTTATGTTATGAGATTTTCTATTTAGATTTGCTATCATTTATATGTATTCGCTTTATAAATATTTCTTTATACATGTCATTTCTAAGTGTATAGAAATATTTTATCATTCACAGTATACACAAATGATATATAAAATGATGAGTACAATGTGTTATTATAGCTCTGTTTAATTTCTTAAACAGAGTTATCATTATTTGATACTGCATATTTCAGTTAAATTATAATACATTTTCATGGTTATTGATTTAATTGAAACAATATTAAAGTTTTATTCATATTTGATACCCGGGCTAAGTTTTAGAATTATTTATCAGTCATAGATTAAATTGGATAGATTATTTAAGTTATTTTATTCCCATTTTTCACTCATCCAATCATTCCATCGCCAACCCATTTAAGTTATTAGGAAATTGTTCCTATCAATCTAGTCGGAGCCACCACACCAAACGGAAAAGGAGCTGTCCTAAGGTCCCGACCGGGTGGTTTTCCCCCAATGTTTGAACCAACGATTTTCGAGGGTTCAACAAGGCCTTAGAAGATTTAGTATTATAGGTAGGATATGATCCTACAAAGATCAAATCAGCAGAAGCATTGGTTAAAAATAAAAATGAGGACATAGCTGCCTTGAGGAAACAACTCAAGCTTCCTCAAGGTGAGCATCCTCAGACGAAGGATGTTTTACAGGATCAAAAGGAAAAATATGAAATGATGAGTTTGATACTTCAAATAACAGCTCAAATTAAGGAAGTGGAAGTACAAATGGACCAATTTGTCCAAGAAAAGGAGACAGTTGAAGAACCAGTGATTCCCATAGTCATCCCATTCGTCACAGCAGCAGTGCCTTCCAATTTAGGAGAAAATTTGGCACCCAAAGAGCCACTGGCCACTGCAGTGCCAGTGAATTCTTCAACAACTTCAGTAACTGAATCCTCTAAAATAGTGTTGCCACCTACATATGAAAGCAGTCAACTGGTAAAAGCAATGGAAGAAATGTCCTTGAAGACCAATGAAATCAACACAATGACTAAGCTAATTGAAAATCTTGAGAAGGCAAACAAATCAACTCAGATAGATGCCAAAATACATGAACAAAATGCCCACAGATTCAGTGAAGAGGTAAAGAAGCTACAAAAAGAATTAACTCTCAAGGATCAGATACCATATATTAAAAATTACCTATGGAATAATATAATTGAAGCCATACATGATGTTTGGCCTTCAATTTAGGTAATTTTTTAGTAGAGAGAATTATTATTGGCAGCCCAAGTAGCGATCCAAAAGGGACAAGCTGATTTAGCTGATAAACCATAGCAGGCTATTAAGTTAATCAATTTCCTCAAAAACAAGGACAGACAGGAACTTAAAAAATTAAAAATCAATGATAGGACATCAACTATCCAAGAAATTAGGAAATTTACCACTATAAGATATTTAATGAGGTAGCTTGAAGAGAAATGTGAAGGAATGAATACTGCTATCACTAGATTCATGGTTAAATTCATGAATTTAAGGCAAAAGGGACTTCCTGATATCATGGTGATTAATGATAAGTTAATGCCTTAGAATGATTATGACAAGAAGATAAGAGAACATGCCAAGGAGAAAGTGAACAAGCTAACAGGTCAGGGTATTCCCATAGGAAAAGTATTGATAAAAAGTTTTGAAGATTTGTTTTATTTGCAGTATGAAATCAAGCACTTATTTGTCATTAAGCCCACATTTTCTAGGTACACTGAGGCTGATGAGAATTCTAGGAAACTCAATAATATTAGAATTCATAAAAATGAGGAGTGGCAAGCTTTGACTGATTTGCTATGAAAAATGAAAGACAAACAAATGAAGAAGAAACTAATATGTTTGCTGATTTCAGAGTCAAAATAGATTTTACAGCATAAAGCAGTTTTACTGAAGTTTAAAGAGTATAAGTGAGAAAGAGTATCAGTGAAGGAAAGTTAGGTTCTGAAAAATATCTAAAAGGCCAGCAAAGAGGACACATGAGCATCCCACTGCTTCTTATCTTAAAACAATTTCTATTTATTTTGAATAAAATAGGACAACTTGCTGATTTGTTAAGCAAGATGTCACCATTATTGTTGTAAGATATTTTATTTTCCTAAGTTAATTCCTAGAAGTTATCTAGGATATTTTTCAAACATTATGTATAAATACTTCACTCTTTTGAAGTATTTGGTGTGGAATAAAATTGTCGGAGATTACTATAGATATTTTTGTTGATTTGAAGGCTTTGGATTTCGATTTTGAGTAGCAAACTGGATCACCTATTTGGCATGATACTTCAGGATCCCTTTGATAAACTATCTAGAGTGAAGTACCCTCTTAAAATTTTCATTGTTATCTTCTTTTGTTCCATTCATACATCTATGTTTTAGTTCTAAATCTGAATGTATAACTAGGAGTATTAGTACAGGACATGTTAATAGCACCCTACTTTTAACTTGTTGTCATTTCTTTGTTTTCTTATGATTCCCGGTGTAGGGAACCCTTAATTACTCCCTCTCTCATTTGACCTCTATCTTATACTTCCCTTTTTCTAGATTTAAGGATTCTTAAGTGCCATTTATCTAGATCATACCATCTCAAAAACCAATTTTCCAACATATCCAAGGGTTATCTACCTTTCCCTATAGATATTTGACCTTTTAGGCCTTGATCCCAGTTCTGTTAGCTTGACTTAGACTCTATAGCCCAATGGACAAGTAGATTTTCCTCTATCTACCCTACAAGTGAAATTTTCCCAACAAATCCAACAAAACCAAACCGAAATTTCAGTTTAATAACTAGCCTAATATTCAAATTAAAACAAAGTTAAAATTGAAAGAGAGAGCCCTGTTTGAACCCTAGGAAGGCTAGATCCTAGAGTTTGAAGTAGGTTTGTGGTTACCTCTAGTATTCTTTGACTCAAAAACCAAAATCCCACAACTTAAGAATTTACTAGAGTGATAACATTATTGGCGACCATACTGGGGAAAATAACCAGTCCTCAGTCATAAAATTAGTCTTAAAGGAATAATTTAATCTATCCTTTTACTTTAAGATTGTTTTTATAGGTTGTGGGTATTAAAAAATTGTAATTATGGCTTCTAGAAAAGTCTATTATACTAGGTATAACTTGGATCCTCAGCCTGCTTTTATAGTAGAGGCTGAAATCTCATTAATAAGAGTCATTTCATTACCAAGTGAATAAGTAAGTTTGCAAAACATTGATTTTGATCTAAAATTTGAGCATTCGTTATTTAAAATTAAATCTGAAAGTGATTTAAAAACTTTTGTTTTGGACCCTGATTTTATTTCATTTTTGAATGCAAAACAAAAATCTATTGCAGTAAGTTCTAAATCTAAGAAATTTTAATATCAGACCAAGGTTGAGGAAATTAATGTTACTACTCTAGGGGATATTGATGAAGCTATTGAATTATCTCATTTATTGACTTATGCAAATAGACCTTCAGTTTCTCAATTGAATACCACAATAATTCTAGCTATAGATTCATCTCTTTATGTTGTTACATCATTCATAAATTCTAACACCAGCTCATCTACATATCCATTCATCCCTAAATCATCTCTACAACCTAGAGTGTTATTTCCACCAATCACTTCATCCACTATGTCCATTAGTTCACCTTTTGATTCCTTAAAAACATCATCATCATTTCCCAACACTTCAAATACAATCTATATTTCATCCACTATCATTTCCAGCACAACTCCAAGTAGTTCTACCTTACCTCCTAGTTAAGCTAAGCTTCAAGCTATGGCTGCTAGATATGCTCCCCCTGTCCTACCAAAGTAGCTTCATGATATGCCACAAGACTATCAAAATAAAATATCGTTGTTTGATGGCACTACCCAATATACTGCTCAGCAACATATTACTAAGATGACAGACTTCCTTGAAATTTATGAAATTGGTGATTCAGATGTTCAAATGATACTATTTTCTCAAACTTTAACAGGAGCAGTTAAGAAGTGGTTTAAAGATTTAGCTGGTGGTAGTGTAACCGATTTAGCTGTCTTTTTTACTTTTTTTTTAAATAAATGTGAAAAGAAAAAGAATCCCCTCCAAATTTTGTCTAAATTTGATTCTTTGAAAAGAACTGCAAATGAGTCAGTCTAAGATTACTGCACCTGGTATAATATTGTCTATAATTCTATCCCTGGAAATCTTAAACCTAATCCTTATTATGTTCTGCTCAAATTCCCTAATGGATTTGACACAGATATGGATTACCAATTAAGGGAAAGAGATGCATACGCCTTAGAAAAAATTTAAACAGATGCAGTTAGTGTATAAGTCAACATTCTAGCCAGAAAATCTAGACTTAGAAATGAAAGAAGAGTGATAATTAAAGAAGAAAATGCTAATTCAGAAACAAAAATGGATGTTATAGCTAAACATTTAGAAATATTTATTGATAGACTAGATAATATGGAGAGAAGACCTCAGTGGGATAACCAACAACAGATTAGAAATCCCAATTTTAGAAAAAACATAAATTTTGGAAAAACAAAAGAAACATCCCGAGACCAAACAATTAGGCCACCATTCCAAGAGAACTATGCTGAAAGTTCTCAAAATAATAATGATGATGAGGAGGATACTATTAATCTAATGGGAATAGATGACAAAAATACCATTTTCCTTACTGAGGAAGATCAGGAATTGTTTGACCTTCAACTAATTAGATTAGATTCTAGTGAATCCTTTGATTATAAGCAAGGTTATGACTATGCAATAAATGAAATACACAACCAGTATAACCTTAGAAACAAGAAAAACAATGAGTCTTCTACTAAAATAGCTTCCCAAACTCAGAATCAAAAAACAGTATAAGCCCCTAAAACAAAATTTTTGCAAATTCTACCAATGGAAAATAAGCAAAACTCAAATTCTCCCCAAAAAAAATTTAGTCCTAAGAAAGTATCAGGCCCTAAAATTGTTGATATTACTGATGAAGTTTCTTAATCTACAAAATGTTCTCAGAAATATACTGCTGCTAAAGCTTCTAATTATGTAAAAACAACAAATTTAGATTCCAAAAAGCCTTTTGTTGATCCTAAAAGAGTAAACCCAAAAACTATTGCTTCGAAAACATCTACTGAAAATTCTATGTCAGAAAGAACATCTACTGCTTCACAAACAATCCGTGAAAAGAAAGTTAGAAGTAGTAAAACACAAGAAACACAAACAAAGAATCCTAAAATAATTGAGAATAAAAAAAAAACTATAGAAAATCAAGACAAACCAATGCAAACTACAGTTACTAAAGAATAACTGATTCAAATCAGTAAAGCTCAACCTCCATTCAACATACAATCTGAAATTGCAAAGCTTAAAATACCAATTCCTTTGACTGAATTGGTAACGAATGACTTGTATAAATCAACCATAACTGAAACATTAAATATGAATGATGGAGAAGACTCTATAAACCTAAATGATGATCAGCTAGAGTTGATTTTTGGCCCAGATGAAAATGGAAAACATGCTGATGGTGAAATTCCTCAATTTTATACTACTCTCGCCATTCATGATCAAATTCTACATAAGAAAATGCTAGATTCAGGAGCTTCCCATAATTTAATGCCTAAATCCATCATGGAAACTCTCAATCTAGAAATTACAAGGCCATACAAAGATTTGTTTTCTTTTGATTCCAGTAAAGTTAAATGCTTAGGTTTAATCAAGGATTTATGTGTAACACTAGTTAAATACCCTGGTAAGAGTATATTAATGGACATTGTAGTAGCTGATATCCCACCAAAATATGGTATGCTACTTTCTCGCTCATGGGGAGCAAAGTTGCAGGGATCTCTACAATTGGACATGTCTTATGCTACTATATCAGTGTTTGGCTAGCCTAAAAAGTTATATAGGGGAATATTAATGAAGTACATGTTCAGTAGTACTGAAATATCTATAAGTTACCCCATTTACTCTACACCAACTAACCTTCATTATTTTATCCTATGTAACTCTAAAACAAATGAAATCCAAATTGAACTAGTGGATAAAAAGAGAGAACCAAACAATGATAACATTTTTCGTGAATCTCAATGGCATTTAGACTTTGATGGTTTAGTGAATAAGTTAGGAGCAGGAGCAAGAGTCTGGATAACGAATACGAAGACTAATCATTCTAAAGGTCATGCTTTTAGGCTAAATTTAAAATGTACAAGCAATATGGCCAAGTATGAAACCCTCATCCTAAGACTCCAAATCATTAGGAACTTAAGAGGAAAAATAATTTTAATCATGGGAGATTTAAATTTGATCATAAAATAGGTAAATGGAGTTTATTCTGTTTACAATCCTAAACTGAGCAGATATAGATACTATGTCATAGATTTAACTGATGATTTATTGGAATGTAAGTTTGTTGTTATACCTAGAAAGCAAAATATACAATCTCATTGCCTTGCAAATTTTGCTAGTACATGCAATTTACCATTCCAACCTAATCACAGATATACCGCTGAAGTCAAACATAGGCCAATAATTGTAGATAATCTAATGTATTGCTATATTTTTTCTCACGATGAACAGATTTACAAGTTTATGAACAATGAAGTAGAATTTCAGAATTGTATTATAGATACAGATTTTGCAATAAATCATGATTTGGATTGTGAAATAGATTTAAGTGACTTACATGTAAATAGAATAAAGTTTGATAAACCTACTAGATTTAGTCAAGCTGATATAGATAGCTTAGAGAAAGTAGAGATTGAAGAAATTATTGAAGATCAATCAAATATATTGAATCTTAAGGATAATTTTTTACCTAAAGGTTTAACACCCTTAGAAGATATTTTTTACTACAATGATGTAGCTAGAAAACCAAAAATCGAGACAGTAAGATCTGACATAGAAGAATGTAACATTGGCACAGAGTAAAAACCAAAGATAATTAAATTGTCCAAAATTTTACCTCAACAAGAAAAGGATAAATATATTGAGCTTTTAAAGAAATATGAAGATGTGTTTTCTTGGAGTTATGAAGATTTAAAATCTTATTATACGAACATAATCCAACATAAAATTCCAATAAAAGAAGATCAAAAGCCATTCAAAATTTTTTTGAGAAGGATTAACACTGTGCTATTACCTTTGATTTAAAAAGAAGTTAAAATAATGTATAACGCATAGATCATTGCACCAATCAGGTATTCTGATTGGGTTTCAAACCTAGTTCGTACAAGAAAGAAAACAAGAGAAATTAGATTGTGTGTTGACTTTAGAAATATTAACAAAGTATCCTTAAAGGATAATTACCCTTTACCTAAAATGGACCACATATTACAAAGGGTAGTAGGTTATTCAAGGATTTCATTGCTAGATGGTTTTTCAGGATACAACCAGATCCTAGTTCAAGAAGAAGACCAAGCTAAAACAACATTTACTACTCCTTGGGGCGCTTTAATGTATGTAAAAATGCCTTTTGGTCTAATGAATGTAGGAGAAAACTTTCAAAGGGATATGGACATAGAATTTGCAAAGGAAATACATGAGTTCTTAGTAATTTACTTAGATGACATTACTATGTTTTCCAAAATAGATAATGAACACTTGGATCATTTGAGACAATTTTTTATTAAATGTAGGAAATATGGCATCTCTTTCAATCCTAGAAAAAGTCTATTTGGATTAGAAGAAAGTAAGTTAATTGTACATATAATCTCAAAATAAGGAATTAGGATAGATCCTGCTAGGATAGAAGCAATTCTGAACATCAACCCACCAAGAAACATCAAAGAATTACAAGCTTTTCTAGGTAAGATAATTTTTTTAAGAAGATTCATATCTAATTTAGCTGAGATAATTAGAGAATTGAATAACATGCTCAAAAAAGATTCAGTTCTTAGATGGAATATTGAGGCTAAACAATCATTTTACTCTATCAAACAAGCCTTAACCAAAACTCTAGTACTAATAAGTCCCGATTTTAAGAAAGATTTCATGATTTTTTCATTTGCTTCAGAACACACCATTACTGCAGTTTTACTACAGAAAAATGACCAAGGATTTGAACAACCCATATATTTTTTCAGTAAAGCCCATAGAGATTCCCCTTTGAAGTAGAACATTATAGAAAAACAAGCCCTAGCCTTGGTTAAGGCCTTTAAAGACTTCAAATTTTATATTATCTTGTCCCACATTATTTCCTATGTCCCAAATTCTGTAGTTAAAGACATTCTTACTTAGGCTGGTCCTGATGGAAGAAGAGGTAAGTGGGTTTCCACTCTCTAGGAATATGACATAGAGATGAAACCCACCAAGCTCATTAAAGGCCAAGGATTAGCCAAACTTATGGCTAAATCCAATTGTAATGCGCTAGACATAAATTTTATTTCTCAAGTAGATGATCACGAAGAGATGGCGACTCCATCGATCAGTGAAGCCTTTTCACACTCACCTTGGTATACAAATATCATAGTTGTACTCCAAAAATTACAAGCTCCTCCTAGATTTTCAAGAACCACAGATAGATTTTTAAAACATAAAGCAATAAGATTTCGTATCTTAGATAATGTACTTTTTTGGAGAGATCATAGTGGGATTTTACTAAATTGTTTACTAAAGGAAGAAGATGACAAAATACTTGAAGAATTTCATGCAGGTGACTGTGGAGGACATTTATACTGCTGACAAGATCCTGAGAGCTAGTTTTTACTAGCCTACCTGGTTTGCTAATGTCAAAAAATATGTTACATCATGTCATAAATGCCAAATTTTTGAGGGTAGGAAGAAATTATTTCCCCTCCCTTTAAAGCTGATTTCAACTAAAGTGCCATTTCAACAATGGGGTTTAGACTTCATTGGTGAAATTCACCCTCCCTCTTCAGGGCAACATAAGTGGATTTTGACAGCCACTAATTATTTTACCAAGTGGATTGAAGCCATACCTTCCAGACAATCCACAGATACTATCATTATTTCTTTCCTTGAAAACAACATCCTTTCAAGATTTGGATGCCCTCAAAATATAATTACTGACAATGCAACAGCATTCAAATCCAAGAAAATGATTGATTTTTGCCACAAATACCATATTACCTTAGGTCATTCCACTTCATATTACCCCCAAGGTAATGGCGTAGCTTAATCCTCAAGTAAAATCCTTGTAAATACCATCAAAAAATTTCGTGAAGACAATAAAAAGACTTGGCATAAGAATTTAGTCAATGCCTTATGGGCAGATAGACTTACTACTAAGAAATCCATTGGTACTTCACCTTACCAACTAGTTTATGGAATGGATGTTGTTTTTCCTTCCTCCCTAGGTGTACCAGTGATGAAAATTATCCAAGAATTACAGGTTGAAACAAATGACATCCAAAGAAGGTGTTAGCACCTAATTTGAACCTTAGGATGAACGAAGGCAAATTAGGGTAACCTCAAACCACACTCAACCTTGTAGCTATCCCTACAAGTTCAGGAGAGGGCTCTCCCCGTGAAAAATATGCAATGAAGTGTAACTGTAAACTGATTTTAGGCTAGGTGTAATAAATTGAAATGTGTTTATGAATTATTAGGGTTGTATGGAATAGAAGGAGAAGTTTTAATCTGGGGAATTAAATCAGAGATACAAGGTATTTCATGGGGCACGGTAGGCAGTGATTTTAACAATTTAGTTTAAATAATGAAAGAATGTGTAAGACTGGCGAGGAGCTGAAAAGGGCATAGAAGATGGATCCTTTTCAAACAACAGAAAACATAGAGTATTGAATTATTTCCCAAGGTAGAGCATTATACAATGGATTCTACCTATCTATCTTGAAAGCATCCAAACAGAGATATGAATGAATTAAATGTCAAACATAACAATTAACAGATGAACACAAAGGAAAAAATAGTGCTAAAGTCCATACCACAAGGATCCCACAAATCAAAGCTGCATTTCTTTATTAATTCCCTGCCAAACTATTACAAATGGAGCGCAGCGCATCCTCCAATGATTTCCAAACTTATTCCACACTTATTCCCCTATAAAAATGATGAAGAATTACATTAAATAGACATAACTTGAGGGGAGTAGATCCATAGAAAGAGGGGTTGTTTCAACAGCCCAGAAACCGAAATCTGATTATAGGAAAAAGACCAACAGTCTGCCCCTGAAAAGAAGTAGTAAAAAAACATTTAGACCATTTGAGGATTTGTTGTTACACCCAATGAATGAAAACAGGAAGCCTGAAGAACAGATCCCTTTTTCATTGTTGCTGTAGATGTCTCTGTTTCATAGTGAGTTCACAGCTTTTTGACCATTATCTCTGTCTTTAATCTTTGAAGAAAAGCCAACTGCCGAAGAAAATGCCTTTGAAACCGATGAAAGCCATATTTTCCGTTTAGATGAAGAAAAGTCCTTTCTTGGCTGAAAAAGAGCAAAGGAAAGGATGGTGGGCCCATATTACGATTGCAAATCACAATAAAAAATCAGAGGTGAAGGGGAGTGACATATAGCGGAGGAATCCCGCGATGTGATGAGCGACATGTGATTCATCACATCGGCGGGTCAGGAGAGGACGTTGCGATGAAAAATATGCAATGGAAGGAAAGGAATTTAAAAAAAAAACATGAAAAATTGCTTTATCACAAGGGAAAGCCCCTTTTCCTTTGAAAAGGGCAGAATAATTTAGGTGGGACCCAAGTGAATCGCAATTCCAATCGGGAACGGGAACGGGTGTATTACATAATGGGATTCGCCAATTGCGATGAGCGATATGTGATCAATCGCATCAGTGGGGAGGAGGAAGCAGGTTTATGTGCTGGGGGAAATGAAATAATGCGATGTGATGGAGGAAAGCCAATGATATGGAAGACTTAAGAAATATTTCAAAATCAATTTATCGCTTTTACGAAGGGAAAAACACTTTTATTTGGAGCACGGCAGAAAGGCCTTATTGTGGGACCAGGAGGGAATTGCAATAACAAATCGGCGGGGAAGGGGAGCAGGAGAAATGCTATAAATACTTTGTGATGCGATGGATTGCAATCAAAAATCGTAGGGGAAAGGGAACAAAGGCAAAGTATCATGGGAAATGTCGATTGCAATTGTGCGATCACTTGTGAGCCATCCGATCTGAAGGGCGGATCGATGGTGGAGATGCGATTGGTGGGAGTCAATCGCATCAGAAGAAATCAAAGGAGTGGGGCAAAGTTGGGAGCACTATGAAGTTGCGATGCGATCAAGCAATTGTGATTTGATGTGGGCCATCGGATCACTGAGAAGATCAACGGTCCAGATGTGATCGAGCGGGGTCAATTGGAAGTATGTGATTTGACTGGTGCGATTGGATCGGGGGAAAATGGTGCGATTGGATCACAAGAAAGGGGATGCGATTGGATAAGGAGAAAAGGGATTATAATTAAAAACTTTAAAATTATATGAAATAAAGTCTAAGGGACAAATGAGAAAAGGGATAAGGTTAGGTTTTTGGGGACTTTTGTTCACTTAGGCATATTTTCCAATCTAGAAGTTAGTTTGGGGAGTATAATATACCATTGGAAAGCTCTTTTTGGGCTCCTTCTGATGGACATACTCAGAACATGATTTTACACCTAAAATGCCTTGGAAAACACCTCTGAAAGGTAGGGAGGTGGCTTTTTGGAGATAACAACTTCTAAAGTTCAACTTATTACATATGAAGACATAAAATTACATAAAAGATGATAATAAAAGAAAAGTACCATGTTTTCACCTCAAAACATGGTTTTGAGGTGAAAATTACATCAAGCTCAATAGAACAATCCTTTGATATTTCTAGATACTATGCCTCTAAGTTTATTTGACCTCCTCATGACCTTGCAGATGCTTATTGACACTTGACTCATTAATTTGACCATGATAAGACCCTAGAACCTAATTATAGCAACCCTATGACCTAATAATATGAATTGAGAGTGAAACTGAATCATGACTGAAGACCATAGACAGGAGAATCAGCAAGTTTTTGCATGAAGGAAAACTGATGAAAAACCACTACCATCAATGAATCCATGACCTAATGGAATGATGAAAATTTATGGTATGGGACTCCTGATATGCAAATGAAAAAGAGAAAATTTGATCACTGATGGCAGTATAACAATACTAACACTAACATTGGCTCCAATGGGGATGGTAGCTCCTTGGAGGTGCCAAGAACACCGTAGACCATTTAGCCTTATCCATTGGGAAAATATGGTCAAAATATTGAAAACTGACATAATGCAGACTGACTCTGACTGAAACTGTGACTCAAAACTTAAATAAAACCAGAAAACCTTACACATATCATTCAATTTTTATAGCCTTCACCTCGGGCCGAAAACCTCAATGACTGTGTACTTGAAATCTGACCAACAGTGACATGGTATATATAATGATTGTGAGATATTTTTCGATCCATTATCTTCAACAGTGGTAGTGCTTCAAAAGCCTACCATTCACTGGTCCTCTAGGGCACTCTTGGCGATCCATCTTTGAGAGCAAGAAATCATTTTGTCCCCTGTATGCTGAAATCTTGTATGGTCCTTTCCACAAGTTGTCGAACTTACCATGCTTCCCTTTGTCCTCATTTCGTGCATCCCATCTCAAACCACATCATCTAACTGAAACTTTTCTTCTTTGGTTTTACAGTCATAGATTTTCTTTATCTTTTCCTGCAACTGAATAGTGTTCTGAGAGACTTCCTCCCTTGTTTGCTGAAGATGGATCATTTGGTTGATCCTTCGCTGATTATCGCCCTCCTCACTGCCAACCTCTTCTAACAGTCTCATGACCGGAACTGTAAGTGACGTGGGAAAAAACAGTATCAGTACCATAAAAAAATTCAAACGGTGACATACCTATGGATTTCTTGCTGCTGACTCTATCTTCCCATAACACGTTGATGAGCTTTCAATGCCAATTTCTCTTATTGCTTTCCAGCATTTTCTTGATTATTTTTATCAGGGATTTATTTGATGATTCTGCCAGGTCGATGCCTTGTGGGTAGTACGTTGTTGAATGGCCCAACACAATATTGTATTTGTTGCAGAATTCCACCATCTTCTTAGATCTAAACGCTGATGCATTATCTGTTATGATTTTGTGAGGGCAACCAAAACGTGACAAGATATTCAATTCTAAAAATTGAATGATTACCGTATCAGTGGCCTGCCTTGCTGGAATGGCCTCAATCCATTTGGTGAAGTAATCAGTACCTGTCAAGATCCATCGATGCTATGCTGATGATGCGAGATGGATTTCTCCTATGAAATCAAGTCCCCACTACTGAAAGGGAGCATTTATTGAAACTGGTTTCAAAGAAAGAGGAAGCAATTTCCTTTTTCTTTGGAAAACTTGACACTCATGGAAGCTCATCACTATTTTATACAAATCTAAAAATAAAGTGGGCCAATAATATCCTGCTCTCAACACTTTGTTAGCTGTTGTTTTCCAAAACCAATGACCACCACAATCACGTTTGTGAAAGTCATGCATCACCTGCTAAGCCTCATATTCAACCAAAAAATTAAGCAGAATACCTCCGAGATCTTTCCAATAAAGAGCATTTTTTAAAATATATAATTTAGCAGACTTCACTTTCAGTGATCTACCTTTGCTTCTAGACATCCCTGGAGGTGGTGAAAGATGCTGAAGAACATACACTATGTCTGAATACCATGGGGATTGTAGAAAAATGTCTGAAACTGGAACAAGAAAACATTCATCCTCATCCTCTGACATTGTTGCTATGAGATTTATATATAGGGCATGTAGGTTTGATTGGGCCATTAGTTTTCCCAAGCCTTGGCATTTCATTAGCTTTGTGGGTTTAATCTCCAAATCATATTCCAACATTGCTGCCATCCATTTACCTCTTCTTCCCTCTGGATCAGTTTGTATCAACACATCATTTAATGCTGCATTAGGAACATATGCTATAGTATGTGAATGCAGAATGTAAATTCTAAAATAATTCAATGCTTTTATAAGGGCCAATGCTTGTTTCTCAATAATATTTTACTACAAAGCAGCATATCAAATGGTCCTACTGAAAAAGGCAATGGGTTGTTCAATCTAATCTCTTTTTTGCATCAATACCGCAGCCATAGTATGCTCTGATGCAAATGAAAATATAACAAAATATTGAGTGTAATAAGGACTACTCAAGACTGGGGCATTGGACAGACCAAAATTTACCAAATTAAATGACTTGATAGCCTCCTCACTCCATTTGATAGTGCTTTCCTTGTTCAACATGTTAGTCATTTCTCGTAAATGTTCAGCTAAATTGGGTATAAATTTGCGCAGGAAGTTAATCTTACCATTAAATACCTGAATCTCCTTTTTGTTACATGGGAGGTCTATTTGTTGAATTTCCTCCACTCTTGAAGGATCGATGTGGATACCATCTTTAGAGATGATATGCCCCAACAGCTTTCCTTCATCCATAGCAAACAGACTTTTCTTTGGATTGAGAGAAATCCCAAAATTTCTGCATCGCTGAAAAACAACCCTCAAATGGTGAAAATGTTCATCATCAGAACCATAAAACACTGTTAGATCATCCAAGTAAACAACTAGAAAAACATCCTTTTCATTGGAAAAAGCAATGTCCATTGCTCACTGGAAAGTAGCTCCAGCGTTCTTCAGTCCAAATGGAATTTTGGCATACTAGAAAGTTCCCGAGGGTGTTATGGAGGCAGTTTTGTAATGGTATTTTTCATGTACCAAGATCTGATTATAGCCTGAGTAGCCATCGAGTAGTGACATCCTTGATGCTCCAACTACTCTCTGCAGAATATGTTCCATCTTCGGAAGTTGATAGTTATCCTTCAAGGATGCTTTATTCAGATTCCGGAAATCTATGCACAACCTTATCTCTCCTGTCTTTTTACGTATCGGGACCAAATTTGAAATCCAATCAGAAAATCGAATTGGAACAATGATAACAGCTTTATAAAATTTGTTTACCTCTTTTTCAATGGATGGCAGTAGCTTTGGGTTGATCCTTCTCAACTTCTGTCTAAATGGCTTCTGATCCGGCTTGATGGGAATAGTATGCTGAATTATGTTTTTTTCATACACCTTCAAATCTGAATAATCCCACACAAACAGATCAGAAAATTCAGAAATTAATTTAACATACTGTTCCTTTACCTCAGGGGACAATTATTTTGATAACTTCACGAGCTTGGGCTTGTTATTTGTTCCAATATTAACATCTTCAACTCCTTTATCAGTAGCCACCAAGCTTGGTTTCTTTGCAACATTATCTTGATCAAAAAGCTCCTCCAAAGGTATGAGACCTCTAGGAATTACATTTTATTTCAGCTGCAACACATTCGTTTGATTTTCCTCGATTTCTTGATCATCAACATTATAATCACCCTCTATGGGAGTATCTTTGAATTTTCCTTCACTCTGCAAAAAAACATTGATTTCATTGTCATCCCAAAACACTTGCCAATACCGTAAATTATCTGGAACAGCAGGCCGATGTTTGACATAAATTTCAAAATTGTTGCTGGAGTTCATTGGAATCTTCAAATTTCTTGCAGTAGTTGCAAGAGAATCTACAATAAGATTCTATATTCAGGGTACTGCTATCAAAGTATATTCACCAAATTTCCTCAAGATGTCTAGGACTGCATTTCTATAGGCCCTCAATCACGATTTTTTTTCTTAGTACACTCCTTTTACCTATTTTATTATCAAATCTGAATATCCATAGACAGAAATCCTCCTGGCCTTTAGCTTCTTCAAAATTTTCAATCCCGCAATCAAAGCTTCATACTCTGCTTCATTATTAGAGCAGTCAAAATCCAGATTGTAGGAACATAATCTAACATTACTAGGAACTTTTTTAGGCTGGAAAACAGGGCTCTAAATCCATATTCTTATGCCAACACCTTCCTTTCCAACAGCTCCATCAAATTCCATGCTCCAAAGGCCTTCTTCTTCTTCTTCTAGATGCTGAAATTTTTCTCCTTTCTCCACTTTATCTCGAATGATTTTTGCCTTTTCCTATTGTTCATTGTCCTCTTGCTGCTGGTAGGTAGGAAGCTCAGAAATGCTTGCTGCTTTATCTTTTTCTTGTCTAAGGACTTCCCTACATTTTTTTGAAATTTTAGGTATCTCATCTACTTGTACCAACTGGAAATTTTCATCATTCAAACCACCATCTGAATATAATACAAATGACTCTAGATCTGTGTGGACTGCATTAATTGGATGATTAACTGGCTTCTCTTTGTTAGTTATAATGTATTTTTTCTTCTCCCTGTATAGTTTTCTCAATTGACTGAACACGGGAATGGTGGCATAAGAGAAGTCAAGCTACATGGTTCCTTTTAGTTTTGCACCCCAATACCTGGATAGAAGCATTCCAAACCGTGGTGGACCATCAGAAACAACTACATCCATCAAAACATTCTTGGCTGGGATTTGATCTAAAGATACTACCAAGTCTTTGATAGGACCAATACAATAGACCCTACCAGAGTCAAAATAATACAAATCATGGTATTTCCGGGTAATATCAAGACCCAGCTTCTCCATAATGGCTTTGGACATCAAATTGTGCGAGGCTCCAGAGTC
Source organism: Pinus albicaulis (assembly GCA_034641835.2). Taxonomy (NCBI): domain Eukaryota; kingdom Viridiplantae; phylum Streptophyta; class Pinopsida; order Pinales; family Pinaceae; genus Pinus; species Pinus albicaulis. The sequence continues at coordinate 32,005 of JAXQQM020071462.1, forward strand.
CAACATAGCATTATGTAAAATGAACTCATGTAATCTAAGATTTAGGCAGAAGTGAGGGACTTCACTTTCTTCAGACTAATATTCTATGGCTGGGCCAAAAATGAGTTTAGGATAATCATATTCAACATTTACCATATCTGATACAGATTCTATTTGAAAAATTCTAGACACCTGATGTTTATAAGTACTATTTTTCACCAACTCAGTCAAGGGCATGGACACCTTCAACTTAGAAATTTCATTTTCCAAATTAAAAGAAGGAACTTTTTCTACCTCTTTGATGGGAGGATATTTCTTCTCTACTTGCTCCTTCGCTACGCTATGCTAGTTCTTTTCATTTGCAATGTTGGTCGCTGAGGATGCCTTGCTGGGAGAGGGATCAACAGGCTCTTTCCTTTTCCTTTCAATATTTGAGGAGTCATTCTTTGATTGCAGCTCTTTCCTCTTCTGAATGGGATTGATTGGCACATCTCTGCTTCTCAAAGAATACTGCTTCTGTTGTGCTGACAGAGTGTTCGTGTATCCTTTTTTATAATCATCAGACTCTTCCTCTAGAATTACATCATTGGCTAATATGAAATCTTCATCTTTGCGAATGTCTGTAATCGTTGTATATTCTTCATCCACTGTGAGAAAGATGGGTACACCATCGGCAGTGAATAAATGATTGACTTCAATCACAGGATCATCATCATCATCTGTTTTTGTTCCCTAAACATAATTTTGCTACAAAGGAGTTCTAATCTACTGTTGCGGCCTTGCCTTGTCGTGCGTTCTATGTTCTATTTGCTTAATTTAGAATTGTGGCTGTTGCTGTCATCTGAAATTTGGATTTTTGATTTGTGCTTCAGGTCTATCTGAAATAGTCAACCAATCAACCATTTTCTCCTTTTTTCGGATCAAAGTGTCCATATTACTATATAAAGGGGATGCTTCTTCTTTCACAGTTACCCTCTTTTCGGCCTTTGTCCATACTCTTCTGGCCAGCAAATTTTCTTCTACGCTCACAACTATCTTATGCATGTCTTCAAGTGTAGTAGGATCTCGTTCTTGTAGCTGATATGCCATATCAGCGTCGAAACCATCTCGAAAATTGAGCAAGGATAATCCCATGGGGGGTTTCAAGTTAGCTGGAATAGTATTATACACAACATTAAATCTCACACAATAATCTTATATAGTTTCACCCACATTTCTTTTAATATTTTCATATTCAGAAAAGATTTGGAGTGGGTTTTTCTTTACCTTCCACCGGTCTAAGAATTATCTATGTAACTCTTGCAAAGTGTGGATAGAGCCTACTGGTAAGGCTCTAAACAATTTTCAAACTTCACCTCCAAAGCTTTAGACAAACAATCTTGTGGTTAATTTTTCTCCCTCTACCTCATGAAGGTAAAAGAAGTCATTCATCTTATCAACATGCTGCTGGGTTGTGATGCTTTGAGTGGCATCAAAGATAGGAATTTTACTTTGATAGTCAGCAGGCATATCATGCAGGTTCTGAGGTAAAGCCAGGGGTGCATACCGGGTAGCCATGACTTGAGGTGGATTAATAACAACGTTTGTGATACTAGGATTAAAAGGAGGTGTTGATGGAGGAGTCGAAAGATGAGAATTGAATTTTGAAAGTGATGGGAATGCTGATGAATTAAGGGCAGGAAATGATGTTTCTGATAACTCTGAAGGCTCAGGGATATTGGTTACAGTGATAGATGTCTGAGGGGAATTCAAAATGTAGTCAACAATTGATGTGTTTGCCCTTTGAACTTCAATATCTATAAGAAATTTTGGATCTAAAAATGTGTCATCAAGTGCAGTTTCAGATTTACTTCTGAACAAAGAAAGCTCAAAACACTCATCAAAAGAGAGGTATTCTACAAACAACCACTCACTGGGCCAGGTATGGGACCTGAAAATAGGTCTAGGGCTTAGTGAACCTTCTTGTCTTCTGATTATTCTTGGAATGAAATTAGGATTTTCAAACATAAGGGGAAGATTTGGATCAGGGTTGGCCCTTGTGTATCTCCTTGAAGCCAGTGTGGTCAAATTTCTACTTTACAATGTTTTATTTTAGCCTAGCAAATTGAACATCATCATCGAGAGTCCAATAATTTATATGAAAGATATTACTCGGGTGATCAGTCTTTTATACTAAATGATCCCTACTATGGTTGCTAGAAATGTTAGCACCTAATTTGAACCTTAGGCTGAAGGAAGGCAAATTAGGGTAACCTCAAACCACGCTCAACCTTGTAGCTAGCCCTACAAGGTTAGGAGAGGGCTCTCTCTGCAAAAAATATTCAATGAAGTGTAACTGTAAAATGATTTTAGGCTAGGTATAATAATTGGAAATGTGTTTATAAATTATCAGGGTTGTATGGAACAGAAGGAGCATCTTGAATCTGGGGAGTTAAATAAGAGATACAGGGTATTTCATGGGGCAAGGTTTGTAGGTATTTTAACAATTTATTTTAAATAATGAAATAATGTGTAAGACTGGTGAGGAGCTGAAAAGGGCATAGAAGATGGATCCTTTTCAAACAACAGAAAACATAGAGTATTGAATGATTTCCCAAGGCAGAGCATTATACAATGGATTCTACCTATCTATCTTGAAAGAATTCAAACAGAGATATGAATAAATGAAATGGAAAACATAAAAATTAACAGATGAACACAAAGGATAAAACAGTGCTAAATTCCATACCACAGGGATCCCACAAATTAGAGTTGCATTTCTTTATTAATTCACTGCCAAACTATTACAAATGGAGCGCAGCGTGTCCTCCAATGATTTCCAAACTTATTCCACACTTATTACCCTCTACAAATGATGAAGAATTACATTAAATAGACAGAATTTGAGGGGAGTAGATCCACAAAAAGAGGGGTTGTTTCAACATCCCAGAAACCGAAATCTAATCATAGGAAAAATACCAACAGTCTACCCCTGAAAAGAAGGAGCAACAAAACATTTAGACCATTTGAGGATTTTTTGTTACACCCAATGAATGGAAATAGGAAGCCTGAAGAACAAATCCCTTTTTCATTGCTACTGTAGATGTCTCTGTTTCATAGTGAGTTCACGGCCTTTTGACCATTATCTCTATCTTTACTCTTTGAAGAAAAACCAACTGCCGAAGAAAATTCCTTTGAAACCGATGAAAACCATATTTGCCATTTAGATGAAGAAAAGTCCCTTTTTGGGTGAAAAAGAGTAAAGGAAAGGATGGTGGGCCCATATTGCGATTGTAAATTGCAAACACAAATCAGAGGGGAAGGGGATTGAAATATAGTTGAGGAATCCCGCGATGTGATGAGCGACATGCGATTCATCGCATCGGTGGGTCGAGAGAGGATGTTGTGATTAAAACTATGGGATGGAATGGTTTGCGATGCGATGGAAGGAAAGGCCTTTTAAAACAAGACATGAAAAATTTCTTTAACACAGGGGAGAGCGGTGGAAGACTTTAGGTGGGACCCAGGAAAATCACAATCACAATCGGGAAGGGGAGCGGGTGTATTACATAATGGGATTCACCGATTGCGATGAGCGATAACCGATCAATCACATCCGTGGGGAGGAGGAAGTGGGTTTATGTGCTGGGGGAAATGAAATAATGTGATGTGTTGGAGGAAAGCCGATGCAATGGAAGACTTAAGAAATATTTGAAAATCAGTTTATCGCTTTTACGAAGGGAAAAACACATTTATTTGGAGCGGGGTAGAAAGGCCTTATGGTCAAACTGGGAGGGAATCGCAATCACAAATTAGTGGGGAAGGGGAGTGAGAGCAATGCTATAAAGACTTTGCAATGCGACGGATTTCAATTGCAAATCGGTGGGGAAAGGGAACGGAGGCAAAGTATCATGGGAAATGCCGATTACGATTATGCGATCACTTGTGAGCCGTCCGATCGGAAGGGCAGATCAACGGCGGAGATGGGATCGACGGGAGTCAATTGCATTAGAACAAATCAAAGGAGTGGGTACAAAGTTGAGAGCACTACGATGTTGTGATGTGATCAAGCGATTGCAATCATATGTGGGTTGTCGGATCGCTGAGAAGATCAATGGTCCAGATGTGATCCGGCGGGGTCAATCGGAAATATGCGATTTGAATGGTGCGATTGGATCGGGGGAAATGGGTGCGATCGGGTCGAAAGAAAGGGGATGCGATCTGATCAGGAGAAAAGGGATTATAATGAAAAAATTTAAAATTATATGAAATAAAGTCTAAGGGACAAATGAGAAAAGGGGTAAGGTTAAGCTTTTGGGGACTTTTGTTCACTTAGGCATATTTTCCAATCCAGAAGTTAGTTTGGGGAGTATAATATACCGTTGGAAAGCTCTTTTCGGGATCCTTCTGATGGAAATACTCAGAACATGATTTTACACTGAAAATTCTATGAAAAACACCTCTAAAATGCAGGGAGGTGGCTTGGTGGAGATATCAGCTTCTGAAGTTTAACTTATTACATATGAAGACATAATATTACATAAAATATGATAAAAATAAAAAAAGTACCATGTTTTCACCTCAAAACATGGTTTTGAGGTGAAAATTACATCAAGCTCAATAGAACAATCCTTTGATATTTCCAGATACTGTGCCTCTGAGTTTATTTGACCTCCTCGTGACCTTGTTGATACTTATTGACACTTGCTACATTAATTTGACAATGATAAGACCTTAGAAACTAATCAGACCAACCCTATGACATAATAATATGAATTGGGAGTGAAAGTGAATCATGACTAAAGACCATAGAGAGGAGAATCAACAAGTTTTCTCATGAGGGAAAACTGATGGAAAACCACTACCATCAATGAATCCATGACCTAATGGAATGATGAAAATTTATGAGTTGGGACTCCTAATATGCAAATACAAAAGAGAAAATTTGATCACTGACGGAAGTATAACAAGACTAACACTAACATAAGGATAAATCAAACTATTCACTTGCAACAAACAAGAGAAGAAGTTTATATCAAATCTCAAGTCATTCAGGATAAGATCAAGAAAATCTATGATAAAAATATTAAAGAGGATGATTTTTACATAGGAGATAATGTGTTAAAATGGGATTCTAGAAGAGAAGACAAAGGAAAATATGGAAAATTTGGTTTTCTATGGAAAGGGCCTTATGTAATTTATGGATATAGAGGTAATAATGCTTTCTTTCTGAAATAATTGGATGGAACAAATGTGCAAGGAGGACTAGTTAATGGCAGAATGTTGAAGCACTACTACTCACCTGAGTTAACCAATAGTTAGTTTTTATTCACTTTGATCATTGTACATATACATTACAAAGTTTAGATTGGATTGGATGTTTCCTTAGAAAATTTGAAGCCCAAAGAGAAGACCTTAAGCTTTGAAAAGGTGAATATCATAAATATGAATAAGTTGCAGATATCAGAAGACATTTACATGGTCATCACAGTCAAATTTCAAAGGCTACTAGTCTCAGATTTCTTGATATTTCACCAGGAAATATCATCCCGATGTGGATTCATTGTAAGGGTCCTATACTAATAGGGCTCATATAATTTTGAATTGAATTTGATAAGTCTTGTAAATATGTACATACCTTTCTTTCTGCAAGTTGTTTTCCCATATTTTGAAAAAAAATGAAGAAGAATAAAAAATCAAAAAGAGGGTAAAATGTCCTAAAAGAAAAATCAAAGGAATTAGAAAAATATATACCCCAAAAGAAAAGAAATAAAACCTACAAGTGCGTAAGTCAAAATGCCACTAATTTTAGTTTTACTGCAAAGAATAATGATTATGTGTAGAGTGTCAATAAATGCCATAATCCATGATCAGTTAAATAGTTTAATCTTAACCTTTCATGCTTTCAAGTTCATGCTTTAGATAGAGAATAAAATATTTTTCAAATAGTAGATAGCTAGAGAATAATGAGGAGATCAACAGTTTAATCTGAGTCCTCAGATGAAATAAGGTATATTTATATAGTTTTATGCTTTGAAAGAAAATATTTTAAGGTTGCAAGCCTAAATGCACCTGCAAAATGAAGAAAAAAAATGTTAGAAATAGAAGTTGGGTAGGTAGAAAGCAGTGGAGAAATCATGTAAATAATACATCATTGTGAAAAATCACTAATTTCCCCTCCCCCATGAGTATTCAGTATTTTAAAGCTATCAGTCAAACAGACTCAGAGCATTTATCTGACTTTTGTTGGGACTAGACCCATGGCTTTATGACTAGTTAGTTAAAAATATTGAGTTCTTATGCTAAATCCTCATTTATCATCATTTACCCTTCATTCATGTATTAAAACCCCTTTTTCCTAAGTAAAAACACATTCTTACTTAGTAAAATTGTAACCCTTCAATAATTAACTTTATCCCTTCATAAACATTCATGAAAACCCACAAAATTACATTTATCCTAAGTAATGGTGAAGGAGATATAAAGATGAGAAATACTTGATTTTATATATGATACTTAGAGATAATATGTATTTTGTTTTACATTTCACTCCCCTCTCATATTAACTTTTAACATATTTTATTAAATCCTTAAGAAATACCCTTTCCTAGCTATTAATTCCATTATATCTAATAAACCCCAAAAACCCACTATTATAATGTTTAAGACCAAAGTCTATTATCCATGTGCGCAAATGAAAAATCCCAAGATATAAAGCCCTTTGGTCTAAACTATCTTTATTTTTTTTACCACGCCCCTATAGTTTAAAAACCATTCAAAAAGGTTAAAAAAATTATATAATATAGCATACCATTACGCACATATGTGAAACATTTTTTTATCAAACATTGCAAACCCAACCCGCCATATATATACCAATGGAGAAGGCTTAAAAAACTTTACTTAAAAGCACCTTTGCAATACCATCATTTATCCCGCCGCTATGTATAAATAAATCCATATATATAGCTTTTAAACCTTTACCCCTCAACCATATTATAAATATGTAAGCGCATCCTAACCCTTCCGCTTATATAATTAAACCCCGGTCCCACCTTTTCGCTCCAATGCAACTCCTGAAAAAATCCTCACTGTTCGCATTCATTTCCTAGATCTAACTTTTGATTGTTGATATCACATAGATTATATGCACGACCTCCCCAAGGCAAAAGCCATGAAAAATGGGTGGTTTCCTATTGACCCCTCCCATCCACGTGCCTTCTTCTGATTCGATCACATGGGTTTTGATTAAAACAACTTACCACTCATTAGCCATGCGATAAACCACCAGTTTTTTTATGCCTTTGTAATTCGAAAACCACCTTCCCACCTAATCGTTACTCGCATTCAATATTGATCAATGCAAGATCATACATTTTGATAAAACCTTGTTTAATATGTAAATTCATTTATCTGTTGCGTTTAACTATTATTTTTTCCTTCCCGACTGTATAAACCTATGAAAGCCCCTTATACCCATTTTTATGCCAAAAACCTCCGAATTCACCAAAAAGAAACCTGTAAAAACTGTTGAGGAGCTACACCTGCTCCAGTTCAACCGCTGAAAGCCATCAATTCGACCAGAGACTGAAGAAACACTGTTAAAGTAGATACCTCCATATAAAGAAGTATTCTTTTGAGATTCAAACCTACAACTGAACTCAAAAAAGCTTTTAAAAGAAAAGAAACATTCTAAAGTCAAGAAATTAAGCAATCAAGTTGCCCAAAAGTCCCAAAACTAGTTCAAACTCTAGCAAAATCTTCCCAGAAACCCTATAGTCCGCTGCGCACTCTGTAGGTGCCCTAACCTTCTATAAATCCTTTTTCAATAGAGTTTTAGCCCATTTTGCAGTCAAGAACTTAGAAAACCCATGTTTTCTGTTTTATACCATTTTTTAAAGCCTCCGAACTTATTTGAGAAAACTAATTGAGCATAAAATCCAAAAATATAATCTATTTTGCTAAAATTTCCCAATCAAGCCTCTGTTATAGTAAAATTTCCTCTGCAAACAGTTTAAACTTGCAAAAGCCAAACAAAATGCCTAAAAAACAGAGTGTAAACAAGTCTGAAGGTTCTAAAACTCCTAATCCTAACCCTGCCATGACTCAAAACACTGCAATTGTAGTCTACCCATTGCAACCCCTAGTTTTTCATATTGATCATATTCCCCTAGCTGACATTGACTACAAAATAGCTGATCCTATAGTTGAATTCAATCTGTTGGATATCCACAACCGGTGTTTTGTAAAATATTTAGATGATCATGAAGAAGTTGACATTTTGAAATCCAATTTACCCAAATATGTAGTCCCCCTGACTCACCCTTGTTAAGAATTTATTAGATTATGTCACCAGTACTATATTCCTAAACAAAGAGCTATTGTGAATGCAAATAAAGAGGTCCTATTTACAACCACTGCAGAGTCAATAAACCAAATGTTGCATCTTCAACCAGACCCCCAAGCAATCCCATTTTCTATTGAAGCCCTCACTAAGTTATACATTGGATTAGACTTTCCTAAAACCCTCATTCAATTAACAATTTAATATTTGACTAACAAGTTAAACCCTCATTCAACTAACAAGTTCCTTTAATGTTCAAGGTATGTAATCTCCATGCTTTTCTTCATACTTGGGTATTTCAATGATGAGCATACTAATGAGCCTGACTTGGGATTTTTTTCAACCTTTTCTCTAGGTAAACCACCTTCAGTTATATTTGACTATGCTATCTTTATTGATGATAATATTCAGTACCAATTGACTAATTTACAGCTTGAATGAGTATTTAGATATACCTCCTATTTATTCCACTTGTTTCTATTCTTTCAATGAGAGATATTTCCAATTTCACTTCAAAAGGTAGATATACAAGGAAAACCTCTATCAATTATCTCCTGGACATCCATACTCAGAAAAGAAGGCACATAATTCAGTTATTCTAAGTTTTCAGAGTTGTTTGTACATCCATTGATCACCATCTTGAAAAAAACATAGCAGCCTAGAATCAGTGAGGAAATGAAGAAAATATTGCAGCTATCAGAGCATAGAAAAGTGGGTGATTGGTATTTATATGAGAAATTCACTGAAATCAGAGTTTTCGGTTCTAAATTGTTGCCTTACAAGTTACCTAAGAATCCATCAATGAGGATCTTTGCCTTAGAGAACATTAGGAAAATCCTAAATTCAGATTCAATTAATTTTATCGCAGCCAAAAATAAGACCCAATTCAAACTCAAAAATCAAATTGGACCTTTCATGTGTAATCAAAGAGATGCAGAAAAGGCAGAAGCAACTCAACTACTGGAATATAAATTAGAAGAAAGCTTCCCATGGAATTATGATCCACAAGGGATCGTAAGTAAACTAAGGGTAAAATGTAAATTGACACCCTTTATCCATGAGTCAAAGCCAGAAATAGAGAAGTTTTCTAATCAAATTGAGTGGGTTCAAAATACTTTAACAGAGGCAGTTAACCAAAGGAATAATAGTCACACTTTGGAAATTTCCAAACAACTAGAGACATCCACTAAGAGAATTAGAGAAGAAGGAGCTTATATTGTATATACAACATCAGAAACCAAATTTAAAATCATTTACAACAAAAGGCAAAAAGTGGATACAATAGCTAAAGGTAAAGCAACAATAGACGTTGAAGAAACACAGACCTTGAATACCAACACTGAATAGCCAGAGACAAATGTAGCCAATTTTATCATCAGTGAGCCAAATCAGAATCGAGAACATCTGAATAATGAAGAGACAAATATGATGGAAAGGCAGCAAAGTATGGAGGCTTCTTACTCACATTCAGCTGAGGAGAAGGATTTAGAGATTAAGGAGAAATACAAGAAAATCAAATTGAAGAATGAGGAAATCAAAACTGAAATATATTCTCACTTTTTAAAGAAAAATCCGGGTAATCAAAATAGATTCCTATCAACATTTGATTATTCAACTAAAAAATTCATTATGTCAGTATTACATCCTACAGTATTAGTGCCAAAGACAGTTGCTGACTACAAGAAAGTTGATATGGAAGTAGCTACAGAAAAAATCTATGAATTGTATCAGATTGAGTTTCATAGGAAAACCTTAGAGATTCTCTATTCCACAGTCACAATAAAAGCTAAGAGTGCTCATAGGCTTCAAAATACCATCTCTAATATGTAGGACCAAATGAAGATGGATAAATCTTCATTGTATTCAAAGAATGTAACGATAAAGGCCTTAGAATATTTAGTATTACAGGTAGGATATGATCCTACAAACATCAAAGTAGCAGAAGCATTGGTTAAAAAGAAAAATGAGGACATAGCTGCCTTGAGGAAACAACTCAAGCTTCCTCAAGGTGAGCATCCTCAAACAAAGGAAGTTTTACATGATCAAAAGTTAAAAGATGAAATGATGAGTTTTATACTTCAACTAATAGCTCAAATTAAGTAAATGGAAGTACAAATGGACCAACTTGTCCAAGAAAAGGAGACAGTTGAAGAACCAGTGATTCCCACAGTCATCCAAGTCATCACAGCAGTAGTGCCTTCCACTTTAGGAGAAAAGTTGGAACCCAAAGAGCCACTGGCCATTGCAGTGCCAGTGACTTCTTCAACAACTTCAGTAACTGAATCCTCTACAACAGTGTTGCTACCTATAGATGAAAGTAGTCAACTGGTAAAATAAATGGAAGAGATGTCCTTGAAGACCAATTAAATCAACAGATTGACTAAGATAATTGAAAATCTTGAGAAGACAAACAAATCAACTCAGATAGATGCCAAAATACATGAACAAAATGCCCACAGATTGAGTGAAGATGGAAAGAAGCTACAAAAAGAATTAACTCTCAAGGATCAGATATAATATATTAAAAATTACCTATGGAATAATATAATTGAAGCCATCCATGATGTTTGGCCTTCAATTCATGTAATTTTTTAGCAGAGAGAATTATTACTGGTAGCCCAAGAAAAGATCCAAAAGACACAAAATGATTTAGCTAATAAACCAAAACAGGCTGTTAGGTTAATCAATTTCCTCAACAGCAAGAATAGACAGGAACTTGAAGAATTAAAAGTAAATGACATGAAAAAAACTATCTTAGAAATTAGAAAAGTTACCACCAAAATAAATTTAATGAGGCAAATTGAAGAGAAATGTTAAGGAATGAATACTGCTATCACTAGATTCATTTTTAAATTAACCAATTTAAGGCAAAAGGGAATTCCTGATATCATGGTGATCAATGATAAGTTAATGCCTCAGAATGATTATGACAAGAAGATAAGAGAACATGCCAAAGATCAGGTGAACAAGCCAACAAGTCAGGGTATTCCCACATGAAAAGTATTGTTAAAATTTTTTGAAGATTTGTTTTATTTGCAGTATGAAATCAAGCACTTATTTGTCATCAAGCCCACATTTTCCAGGTACACTAACGCTGATGAGAATTTTAGGAAACTCAATAATATTAGAATTCCTAAAAATGAGGAGTGGCAAGCTTTGACAGATTTTCTATGAAAAATGAAAGACAAACAAATGAAGAAGAAAAAATATGTTTGCTGATTTCATAGTCAAAACACATTTTACAACAAAAAATAGTTTTACTGAAGGTTAAAGAGTATAAGTGAGAAAGAGTATCATTGAAGGCAGGTTAGATTCTGAAAAATATCTAAAATACCAGCAAAGAGGACATATGAGGATCCAGCTGCTTCTTATCTTAAAACAATTTCTATTTATTTTGAATAAAATAGGATAGCTTACTGATTTGTTAAGCAAGCTGTCACTATTATTGTTGTAAGATATTTTACTTTCCTAAGTTAACTCGTAGAATTCATATAGGATATTTCTTCAAACATCATGTATAAATAATTCACTCTTTTAAAGTATTTGGTGTGGAATAAAATTGTTTGATATTACTATAGATATTTTCGTTGATTTGAGGCTTTGGATTTCGATTTTGAGTAGCAGACTAGATCACCTATTTGGCATCATACTTCAGGATCCCTGTGATAAGATATCTGGAGTGAATACTCTCTTAAAATTGTCATTTTTATCTTATTTTGTTACATGCATACATCTATATTTTAATTCTAAATATAAATGTATAACTAGGAGTATTAGTACAGGACATGTTAATAGCACCCTGTTTTTAACTAGTTATCATTTCTTTATTTTCTTTTGATTTCCAATGTAGGAAACACTTAATTTCTCCCTCTCACATTTTACCTCTATCTTATATTTCCCTTTTCCGGATTTAAGGATTCTTAACTGCCCTTTATCCCGATCATACCATCTCAAAAACCAAATTTCCAACATCTCCAAGGGTTATCTACATTTCCCTGCAGATATTTGACCTTTTAGGCCTTGATCCGAGTTCTGTTAGCTTGAATTAGACTCCATATCCCAATGGAAAAGTAGATTTACCTCTATATCCCCCCCAAGTGAATTTTTCTCACCAAATCCAACAAAACCAAACCAAAATTGCACTTTAATAACTACCCTAATATTCAAATTAAAATAAAGTTAAACTTGAAAAGGAGAGACCTCTCTGAACCCTAGGAAGGCTAGATCCTAGAGTTTGAAGTAGTTTTGTGGTTACCTCTAGTATTCTTTGACTAAAAACTAAAATCCCACAACTTAACTATTTACTAGAGTGATGACACTGTTGTTACCAGACTTCCACCATGAAGAGGGCAGTCTCGCCATTCTGTATCTCCCAGAAACAATGCTTTTGAATAATTTCCCTATCTGCCCCAGCTAAATTCTAGATCAGTGACCCTCTTATCTCCCTTGTCATTCGAACTATATCCTGTCTCTGTGAATTTCTGGCATACTTCACCCTCCAAAAAGAGTTTGAGGGGTAGTTTTAATCATTGAGCCACCTCCACCATAGCTTTGCAAAACATGCTCTATTCACAATTTCAGGATCTTGGAGGTCCAACACCCCCCCCCCTCCCTCCCACTCCTTGGCCCTGCAGACATTATCCCGGGCCACAAGAGCCAACTTGTGCTTCTCCTTTGTACCCATCTACAGAAAATTGCGTTGGATTTCCCTTATCTTCTTGAGGACCCGTTTAGGCGCTGGAAAAACAGAAAGCATATAGGTGGGGATAGCCTTATGGACAAGATGACCTGCCAATTTCAAAGCTCTATGTGTCTAGTGCTTCTCTCTGTATTCCAAGGTTGAAAGAATTTTTTCCTAGTGCATCCTCTGCCAAGGATTATCTATGAGGGGGATCCCAAGGTACATTGATGGCAGAGGCTTTCTTTGAAACCCCATAATTTTGGATAAGTTCTATTGGACAAATATGTGTGTATTGAAGAAAAATATCATAGTCTTAGAATGATCGATCTCCAACCCTGAAGCTGCCCTGAAATTTTCCAAGATGGTTGCAATAGCTCTAGCCTCCTTGACTGTTGGGTTTTGATGAAGCATTGTGTCATCAACGAACTGTTGATGAGTAGTAGCAAGGAAATTATCATGCGGTTGCAATCCATAGATGATTCCCTGGGCTTGAGTTGTCTTTAAAATTTGACTGAGACCTTCCATCAAAATAAGAAAGAAAAAGGGGGAGATTGGATCCCCTTGTCGAATACCCTGGGAACGATAAAAGGGTTTTGCTGGGGTTCCATTAATCAACAGGGAGAAGCTTGGGGATCTCACTGTTGCCATAATCTAATCAATCCAATGAGCACAAAAAAAGGGCTTTCATTACTGCCAACATGTATTCCCAATTTACTTTATCATAAGCCTTGGACAGGTCCAACTGAATAATCATACCATCTTTCCTCTAACTTTCGAGGGAGTGAACCATTTCAAGAGCCAAAATGATATTTTCAATAATTTTTCACCCCTCCACAAACCCTGCTTGTTCTTCTGAAATAATTAAGGGAAGCATGGTTTTGATTCTATTAGCCATTACTTTGGAAATGATTTTGTACAGGACATTGCACAAAGCAATAGGGCAAAACCTATCTGACGTATTGGCTTCAACTTCCTTGGGAATAAGGGTTATAACGGTAGAGTTTAGAGATTTCAAAGTAGTCGAGGCCTGATGCGAGTCCTGAAACACTTCCCATACATTTTTCTTCACTATTTCCAAAAAACATTGAGGAAGTCACTTGTAAAGTCGTCTGGACCTAGGGCCTTATCATTTGGCATTTCCCTGACTATGTCTTCCACTTCTTCAAGTGATACTGGCCTATGCAACATTCTATTTTGTTCCTTAGTAATGAACTTAGCAATATGGGATACAAATTCTCTAATCTGAGTTATTCTATTCCCTACCGGCTCCGTTGCAATATAGGCAAAATGATTAAATAGGAGGTCCTCAATATCCACATGGGATTCCTTAAAAATACCACTTGTGTCTTTCAAGTTTATTAGCCTGTTAATATGCCTATGATCAATAGCCGATCTGTGAAAAAATTTTGTATTCCTTTCTCCATATTTGAGCCATTGAATCTTGGACCTTTGATGCAATAGGATTTACTCTTGCTTACATCTCTGCGTCCGTTACTTGTGTAACTCTTCCACCCTGTTTTTCTACTCCTCAGTAAACCCTTCAGTAAGAACATTTCTTTGAAGCTCAGCAATTTAATCCTCTAGAGATTTCTTTTCTTTGAAAATGTCTCCAAAGCTTTCTTTGTTCCACCTTTTAATCCTAGCTTTGATGTGTCTTAAACAGCTTTATAGGCAAAACATATTTGATCCCCATCCAAGGAGGGCCTCATTCCACCACTTTTTTATGTTTCCTATGAAATCAGGGTGCTCCATCCAAAATTTCTCGAACCTGAAGGGTCTATTTTTTAGAGTGCCAAGGAGGCTAGCCTCTAGGATAATAGGCGAGTGGTCTGACCCATTACTAGGCATCATATTAGCTGAAAAATCCAGACCTTTCATCAAGAGCCTCTTCGATATAAGGAATCTGTCCAAATGCACAACAATTTGCCTTTCTCCCCCCTCCTATTATTCCACGTATAAACCCCATTACTTTGTTCCAAAATCAATAAGTCTAGCTTCCTCAATAAATATTCTAAAGGCTTCTACATCCCTATTGAGTCTTCTCAGACCTCCTTTTCTCTCATCTAATGAGGTGATCATATTGAAGTCCCCCCTAGGATCCATCTATTTTCTAGGTACCTATTCAGTATACCTCTAAGGTTCTCTAAGAGACTATGTGCATGAGAAAGTACCTTGTTCCCCTATCATTTTAACCTGCAGCGTAATCCCTGGTCTACTAGCTTCCGCCCAACTAAGTGCACCGATATAGGTTTCCAGAAGGTGGCAAGGCCTCCTTAGTTATGATCATTTGAGACATCTATAGTCTCCCATTTCCTTCCTATTTTCCTTTTAACTTCCTTTAATTTTTCCTGACTGCATTTTCTCTCTCAGATGATGATAATGTTTGGGTGTTCCATTCTAATATTATTGTTGAGGACCCTTTGTTTATTGAGGCTATTAATACCTTAAGCATTCCAGGATATAATCATCATTAAAAACACAGTTTAAAGATATCAGGAGAAGGCATCTAGGGTTTTCATGTTACCTGAGTTAAGTAAGATTTGGCCTAGCTCATGGAGAGCTTCGTTATTTGTCTTTTGTCCCTTCTTATTCGTCAAATTTTTTTCTTTCTTAGTGGATTGCGAACCCAAAACCTTGAACCCCAATTCCTTATATTTTCAATGGGACCTTTTAAATCCTTTGATTCAATCTTCTTCTTGGGCTAGATCCTTTCAATTTGTTCTTCATGAGTTTTTTCCAGGCCTACTTCCTCCCACTTCTTGACCATGTTCAGGAAATCCATCCCTTCTCTTTTGAGGATTTCCCATAGTTCTCGATCTTCCATGCATGCCTCAATCATGGTCACCTCTCCATCTTGTTCTTGCTCAGTACCAGTCCCCAAAGGTTCCATTACCTCGTCTTCCTTTGCTTTGGTTTTGTCCTCCAGCTGTGATTTCTCTTGCTCACTTTGTTGTGTTTGTTGATTCTCATTAGTGTGCTCCTAGTGATGGTTATCCATCAACACGTTAAAATCATTCTAAGTGTCGATGCCCTCCTTAGGCGTTTGTTGTTGGTTTTGGCAGGTGGCCCTACTCCTAGGGTTAGGGTACAGAAAACCTTCCTTATCCTTCCCATTACCCTCCTTAACCAGTTTTTCCACCTTATTCAGAGGGAATTTTGTAACAAGATGGCCATAGACATGGAATTTCTGACACCTGAAAGGATTTTTACCATAATATATAGGTTGTAGAATTTTCTTGTCTCGATAATCCAACCACACCCCTTCAGGTAGGGCTCCTAAAAGTTCCATTTCAATGCAGATATTTGCATACAAGGTATACCTTTTCTACAACGTTGTCTCCGAGATCTTCATAAATTTTCATAATGCATTGCCAATCTTCTCTAGGGCTTAAGGTCTTTAGTAATCCAGAGGTAAAGACGAGAGACAAATCTAGATGGGGACATGAGTAAATGTCTCCTTTTCTGAGGCAAAGTTAGAAATCCATGGTTGCATGTATAGTCCTGCTAAAGCATAGAAGTATGGACTGCCATCAAATACTCGATCTCTATCTTCCAGATTCGTAAATACCACTGTGAATAAGCCTTTCGTTCCAAGATGCAGTTGGATATACCCTTTAGGTTTCCATTGTTGCTTCACCCAAATTACCAAGGCTTTCTCCATCATCCAAAAGCCCATGAACTTACATATTAGTACATATGTCGACATTTCATCCGTGTACAACTACATTTCTAGGTCATCAAAAATAACCCTATGGTTTTTTCTCCTTAGGTTTACACGACCCATTCTCTGTGGTAGCCATTTTGGTGACTCCCTCTATTTGCGGTGAGGATTAGTTAGGGTTTTCCATACCTGTGGCACACCCCTATCCTTCCATTTTATGATCACCTTCCTTGACCTTTTTTCCTTGGGCCACATCTTCTTTTGACCAATAGATAGTGTTGTGCTCCTTTTGTGCATTTTTAGAGCAGACATTGATGTCCTCCCGTCTCTGGCCTACAGTCTCTGAATCTGTAATGATGACCTTGTCATTGAGGCCCTTCCCTATATCCTTGACCATGTTGTGGCAGGATGTTGCCTCCAGTCCCCCACCCCGCCTCATCTTGTGAGCCAGAGTATACCCACGCCTTAGCAGCACAGTCCCTCTGTCTCTCCAATCTTCCAGATCCGATCTCCTCTGTGCCCCAACTGCTACCATTATATCATTGAAAAAGAATAATGGCGTTATTTATATATGTTATTTATATATGTTATTTATTAATTTATTTAATGATTGTGTTTGTAATAATTCATATGCATTTCATAATTAAGTTATGATAGGTTTTCCCATTGTTGAAAAAATAATGTTGGTCTTTTTAGACCATGGTTTTAAAAACATTGCAATTTTAATCCTACAAAAATTAAACATGTTATTTGTATCATTATGTTATTATTTGAGTAATAATTTTGAGGTGTTGTTTCATTATATTACTATTTTTCAAGGCCATAGTTTCAAGCAAACTATAATATTAACTTAGGGAAAATTACGATGTTGTCACTAGCATTAATGTCCATTTTCAAGATCAATTTTAATGTCTTTATTCATAACTGCATTGGTTGTTAAGATCATGATTTCAAAAAAACCAAAATTCTAACTCTAAAAAATATGTAGGTGATGTTGTGAGGAACATCTTTTGATTTATGGCCAATTTTAAAAATTTTGTTAGCAATTACAAGGATCTGAAGCCATGGCAGAAAATTCTTGTTATATTTGCCTCAAAAAGGGGTGCTACCAACAACACTATTTTTTTAATCAGAGGTTTATTTTCGTTTTTTTAACACAAAAAGGGGTTTTAGAGCTACATTTCTTGTTTTGATGTCATACTCATCACTAAATTGGTAACTATGTTAAATGTAGCAATATCTAATCCCATCAAGGATTTTTTGAGGGTATGGAGTGTATAGACCCAACCTCTAAGATAAATTTATTGGAATGGGATTATTAACATGTTTCTTCTTTCAACCACCTTAATTTTCTAAGATCACCATCATATTTTTCTCATCAAGATATTTGTGATCATATAAAATTGTGATCATATTTTACTATTGCTAGAACATATTTCATGAATTGGAGAGTTAGCATAGTTATATTTTAGAGTCACTTTATGCTTAGGATGACGTTGTATAGCTGCTATAATGGAGTGGGAAGCACTGAAGGTCCCATGGAAATGCATCTCTGCAATTCCATTGGATCTTCTATGGGTTCCCTCTCCATTGGAAACCAGACTTGAAACAATACAACAAAATTGAAACGAAAATATACCTACATGGTCGTTACAGAAATTCAATACTACCACCAGGAGTGTGAGGATATGTCATAACTTGGTTATGGATTTGTGAATAACTTAATTATTTAAATTTGAATTGGAAAAAAATATATTTAATTATATTAAGTATAAAGAGGAAACTTACGAGTGTCGTTAGTGTATAGTTAGGGAAGGTATCCAAAACCTCGGGATAACGAGGATCGTAAAGGTATTGAAAGTGATGAGGTTTTTGTTGCACTTCATCTAGAATACATTTAATGTCAGACGAGAATTGAAATTGTCTAGAACACCTCCGATAACTCTCGCATCCCTAGGAGTCTGCCTTATTGCGTCCATATCCCAAGTGAAAAAGAATGAAAGAATGGAGGTTATTGGTAAAACAAATATGATACGACATCCAACATTACTATGTGGAGAGCTTGCGATTTGGATGACTTTTAATTTTCTTTTCATTGACAGAAGTGCCTAGAAGTATCGTGATATTGGACATGATGCTAAGTTTATCGAAACCGAAATGGAGACAAGGTAACATAAACTTATTTTATTTATAGTCAGTACGAATATTCACCAAGTAGAGATTTCACAGTTTTATGCTTGTGGTCTACCAACTGTAAATTTAAATTTAGTTTATTGATTCATTGTAAACTATTTAATTAGGTCAATTTTATTTCTAATTTGATATTCATTGGAAATTATTTTAAATCTATCTGAAAATTCATTTTGGATTTATCTCATATATTAGATTTATATTTTTCCATTTACTTTTTTTCAAGCATGTTAAGATGAATACACTGCAATTTTATTAACACTAGAATGTGGTTGATATATCTAAAAGCATATAATTATAGCTAATAAAATATTAATAATAATAATTAATTAATATTACTATTATGATTATTAATAATAATTTATATTACTAGTTAATATATTAATTTTAGTATTATAAATATTAATGAATATTAATAAAATGATTAATATAATATAAATTTTACTTAATATATTAATTTTAGCAATAAACAACAGACTTATATTGCAAGCGTTATAAGAGTTATATTATAGCTTCACTGACTGATGATGGACGTTGTACATATTTTAGCATCTATATTGTAGCATCACTTTAGGCTTAGGATGACGTTGTATTTTATTTCAAATTATCTAAATAAAGAAAATCAAAACCTTCACTCAACACACAGGTACATAACCTGGAATTCTTATGAAATTAAAACTTTGGCTAAAAGGTTCCAAATGAAATTCTCACTGATACTTATTAAATAAAAACTCTCTCTCAGTAAATGGAAATGCTCACCCATTCTTCTTAAAATGGTTCCAAACTGAAGTCTCTCTCGAGTAATGTTGTCACTCGACCAGAGTAATGCTCACCCATGCTTATTAAAATTTTTCCAAACTGAGTGCTCTCTTACCAAGAATTCTCACTCGATTCGAGTAATGCTCACCCATGCTTCTTAAAATTGTTCCAAATTGAGTGCTCTCTCGAGTAATGTTCCAAATTGAATGCTTAGTCGAATAATTCTTGAAACTAAATGGTGAAACTGTAGTAATGATCTCCAACCTAAACATATTTATTCATGAACAACATATTTACTTTGGGAGACTCTATAACTTCACCTTAAACTTAGGATGATGACATTGTACAACTGATACAATGGAGTGGAAAGCACCGGAGATCAAAGAAATAGGAAAACTAAGAACCGATCTAAGAAATAAAATCTTAACTTAATTATCAAAGCCTATAATGAGAATTCTATTTGGAAAAGACCAAAATTTGATTTGAAAAGAACTAGAAAAGAAACTTCAATCTTTTTCTATTTTTGGAGATTTTATATGAATGAAATATAAAAGCAAGAAAATATCGAATCTAGAAAAATTTTAATGCTTGAAACATAAACTTAAGAAGGAA
Organism: Pinus albicaulis; assembly: GCA_034641835.2. Lineage (NCBI taxonomy): Eukaryota > Viridiplantae > Streptophyta > Pinopsida > Pinales > Pinaceae > Pinus > Pinus albicaulis. The sequence continues at coordinate 52,210 of JAXQQM020071462.1, forward strand.
GAAAAGGAAATGTGAATTGAAGAAAGAATATTGATCTAAACAAAATCTATGCTGCATAAAAAGAAATCATCTTGATTGATTGACCTGAACTATGTTAGATTATTCTACGTCAGTAATTATCTCTAAAACATCTATCTGATTTACTTCTAGATCTATTTAATGAAAGAATGAAAAGATCTATTTAAATTATCACTAACTCTAAATAAAATATTAATTCAAACCATAACTAAATATCATCAAAATATGTATCAAAAAATCCAATTAAATGAAAACTATCTGAATTAATTCTATGTAAAATAAAGAATCAAACTAACTCTAGTTCTATTCGGAACTAAAAAAAAGCATTCTATTATACATTCTATAAAATGGAAGTATTAAACCTATCAGTATCCAATATAAATAACTTTGCTATGTAAAATCGATAGGATGATAGAAATATAGAAAGAAAACAAAGTATTCTTCCCACTGTGCAAAGGTAAAATGCTTGACCGATCTCAAATATATGATTACTGTGTTGGACAAATGCAAAGCAGAGATTCATTCCATATATGTCAAAAATATTATAGCAACAATATAATTCAGGAAATGAAAACACTTAAAGCATTAAACTTATGTGGAATACACAACATTCACTTTATGAAAACTCAACATTTAACTAACGAAAAACTTAGGAATTAATCTATGCATAAACGGAAAATTAAACTATAAAGCAACATAAATTTATGCTATGAAACCTCTTTTGTGTAGGGGCCCATTGCAATAGTATGGCTTGAAGAATTATGTGAGACTAATTACGCATCAGTGGTCTTGAACTTTTCCTTCTCCTTGCATTAATAAAATAGAGTTTCGCTATGTAGCAATATTACAGAAATTGAACTTATCTTTGGTTCAAAGCAACTTGGTATTTATAAAAATAAATAAATTCACCTGTATGAGATGATCTCACCTAAAGACTGTGGTCTTCATATCTTTCATTATTTTATACGTATAAAGAAAATTGTGAAGATTCCAACTTCTCGTCTGCTACTTTCGACCTCCTCTTTGACTAATCCTTTCACCGTGATTTTAGGCATTATTTTTCTTGATCTTGGACAGGTGAGTAGGAAACAATTTATGTATGGATCATTTCAAAGCTACCCATATGCTTCGTTCCTCTCCTTCACTTTTGGAACCTGTCAAACAATGTTGGTAGCTACAGAAACAAAGGTTATCTATAGAATTGCATGAATTCTCTAGATAAATTCAAAATTCATTCAAATAATAAGAAAATTAAAATATAAAAGAGAGATTATTTAAATTCATTCCCAAATTGCAAATGTATCAATTAACACTGATTGGTTTTATGAATTATGTAAAAAAGGAAGGAAAAGTGGTGAGATAGATGTAAAAAATAAAGATAGTATTAAGGCTCAACAGGTTGCTAGAAATTTGTTGCCTTGTTAAGCCTCTCACTTGGCCAAGTTTGACCCAAAATTTGACCATATATGCATGATCGTATGACTCAGTTTTAATTTATGTTCGTATCATTTGAATAAGGGTGACGAGCACTATGATCTAGTCCTAGTTTAACTTTTATCTGATGACTTTGATTTTTCAGCTATTTTCAAGCCCATTTGCATTTATGGATCCTCCTAGATCAGACACAAAGGTAGTTCATCCTTGAGGAACAAGTGGTATAAAGGGTAGAAAATTATTTTTAGTTAATGCAACCACCCGAATGATAGGGAAGCCTAGGGGATTTAATGGAGAACTTCTAATCATAGATGTCTGCCAAGAAAGGACAAACAAACAATGTAGAGGGTAGCAAGAATGTTAAGTGAAATGTCACTGCAATGATGAAAATTAAACTAGAGAAAATTGACATGTATAAGAGTCATTGCAAGGTATAATGTAGTGATGGAATCATCCTAAGACATAGCCAAAAAATTTCAAATATTAGGACATGCTGCTCATATTCAAAGTCATGGAAGGTCAAAAGGAGGGATTTCATGGTGATAGAAAGATGCATCATAGACACCAACACAAAAAATAGGTGTTATACTAGGGTATCAATGTGAAGGAAACCTCTACTTCTCGTGTTATTATGTGAAAATATAGAGTGGTTGATGGAATAACCTAATGGGAGCTAACTTATCGATAGAAAAACATGGTAATGTGAATCAATGATGCAGTATAAATGGTTGACCTATTTTGAGAGGATGAATAGATTAAATGAAAAACAAAAAACTTTATATTTTTCACATTCCTTAAATGAAGAGGTTTTAGTGGTTAGAAGAGTTAGGATTGTTGTTAAGGAAGAAATAATTTCTAGGGTGGTGTGTCTACCTTAGACAGGAGCACACTAGTTTTACAAGAAATTAGAAATCCGAACAACTACAACTACATTCTTACTACAATGTCATGAGGAGGTAAGGCATAAGGAAAGAGAGATTGATAGAACATAACTGTTGAAACATTCAACAAGAAACAATGAAATTGGCATCTAGAAACAACATGAAGACACACACACTATTGTGGGATCATAGGTCCAAGTGATAGTCACAAAATGATGGGTCCTAGTGATACATTAGTGTGTATGATTTCACTTTCCCTTAATTATATTGGGCAATAAATTGTAATCTTATCTCATGATCACTTGTAATAGTTAACTGAATGTGATAGACTAAGTTAGCTCATGAATTTTGAGTTGAGGGTGTTTGGTGAGGCATGTAGGGTGATTTTAGTTGTACTAGAGTTCAAGTTGTAGTTAGTGCATTCGTTTTATGCATAAGAAATCAGTTAACTCTATCTAGGTGAGTTAAGGTCAGTCTAACTAGTTGTAACTGATTGTAGCACTAGTGACAGGTCAAGTGAATTAAATCAGATTTAATTCACATGCAGTGATATGTCAAGTGTCTGATGATTTACTATTAATATCTAATGCATGTCACTTATAATGAAGACCCAGTTGAGAGAAAGGTTAAAGGGAAGTTAACTATAAGTTTATTTTTAACAAATTCCCTAGATGTAGTTAAAACACCATAGGATTCCCATGATACTCATCGCAAGGAAGGTTGAAAATCTGAAAGAATAGGGATTGCATTCCACAGGGATTGTGTGAGTAAGGCACGCTGAAGACAGCCTGACAATTGGCTAAGTGTCGGTCCAATTTTTCCAAGATCAGTGTGAGATGATCGATAGAGTGTAGGAGACTCTTGTGAGAAGAGTGCATTGTAATTATTTCGGTATTCCTTGGTGAATATACAATAGAATATAGAGGGGTTATGAGTAGCAAGCTTTCTTCGGGAAAATTATCTGTGTTGTGTATTTATTTTCTTCTTTTTTTACTTGTTGTGATTGGTGATCATGTTTATTTTTTGCAATTGATTTGTAAAAGGAGTCACTATCTTTCTTTAGCATATCACATGATCATATTGAATCCATTGATATACATATTGTTTTTATATTTTCTACATGGTATGAGCGTAGGAATTTTTTGGGTGGCATGTTTGCAGAGAATATGCAAACATTTTGATGAAATATTTTCAAAACCAAATAGCATATTTGGATTCCTTGGGAAAAATACCCAAATTTAAAAAAAAAATGGTCAAATCGGAGCTCAGATGAGGGAGATATCAGTAGTTTAAAATTGACTCTTTTTTTATAAAATTTTGCGACGGTGGGACAATTACAATGTGCATAAGTCAGAAAAGGAAATATAACCAAGGGAAAGAAGTCTGAAGGAAAAGAAGGAAATAGAGAATTTTCTAAGTTCAGGTGCTTTCACAGTCACAAGCATGGGCACTATGCTTCAAATTGTCCACAGAAGAAGGAAATAAAGAAGGAGCATGCAGTTGCAACAGGTGAAGCATTGGCTTCACTATTCAAGCTTGATTTTACTCTCATTGCATGCATGGAAATCACTATAATGGGATGCATGTGGTATTTATACAATGGTATCTCATTCTATATGAGAGGGAATATAGATCTCTTTAGTGACTTGGAGGAGAAGGACCTCCAGCAGAGCATAGAGTTTGGAGATGACGAGAGGTATAGCGCGACCGACATAGGTATAGCTACCTTTCAGAGGAAGAATGGCTCACATATCATACTAGTAGATGTGTTGTATGTTTAAGGCCTCAATAATAATGTTGTCTTCGTAGCGATATTGGATGAACATGGCTATGAAGTGATGTTTAAAAAATGAAAATTTTTCCTTAAACACATAGCCACGGGACAAATGAAGTAGATTGGTTCTAGAGTCAAGAACCTGTATCCTCTTGAGGTTGAGGATGTATGCAAGGCTTTGAGGAGAAAAGCAGTGGTTAGTGACTTGGTGGTTGAGAGGGAGTAATTATCTCTCAACACGCAGCCTCAGAAGCAATCTCAGAAGATTTTGGAGAAGCCACAATTGGAGAAGGACATTGGAGACTGAGTGGAAGAGTCCACTCAAGCAGGGACCTCTAGGATGGGGAAATTTTGAGCTAGATTGGTAGAGGGAGTACATGAAACTATACCTCCAGGAGTTAGATGGGGTGATGTTCAAAATTAATCCCAAGGATGAATTTGGGCAGGACGCATTGAGATGGTGTGTCTCATGGATCAAACCTAGCTATGGGGACATAACAATATAGCAGTAGTGGGAAGTATCAGTTAGATTGATGCAGTCAGATGTCAGGAGGATAGATATCAGAGTGACGGGTGTCAGATATTGGAGTGCAGATCATAGTTGGTAGCAATGTAGAGAGCATGGATGCATATGTTAGAAGAGAAAAGAGTCCAATAGACATGTGCAGTAGCTAGCAGCAGCCAAAAGATTGATGCCAGATGCATTATATTGATTCATTTGTTTGGAGGCTATTCAGTTTTAGAAGTGTTGCATGCAATATTTTCATGTGCGAGCAACACTAGAGAAGTGTTGCATGAGCAAACAACATTAGAGAAGTGTTGCATGCAAGGGCTGCATGTGCGAACAACACTAGAGACGTGTTGCATGCAAGAGTTGTATGTTGCATGTGTGCATGCAAGAACATTCCAAAGGTACTGGATCAGACAGATTGATTCCTTTCTTGTTGACAGGAAGTGTTGGAATTTTCAACAAGAAATAATGAAATTGGCATCCACGAACAACATGATGACACAAAAACTAGTGTGGGATCATAGGTCCAAGTGATCGTCACAGAGTGATGGGTCCAAGCAATAGTCACATAGTGATGGGTCTTAGTGATACATTAGTGTCTCTTATTTAATTTTCCCTTAATGAAATTGGACAATAAATAATAATATTATCGCATAATCATTTGTAATAGTTAATTGAGTGTGATAGACTCTGTTATCTCATGAATTTCAAGTTGAGGATGGTTGCTGAGGCATGTAGAGTGATTCTAGTTGTATTAGATTTCAAGTTGCAGTTAGTGCATTAGTTTAATGCATGAGAAATCAGCTAACTTAATCTAGGTGAGATGAAGTCAGTCTAACTAGTTGTAAGTGATTTTAGGACTAGTGAGATGTCAAGTGAATTAAATCAGATTTAATTCACATGCAGTGATTTTTCAAGTGACTGATGATTTACTATTAATAGCTGATGCATGTCAGTTCCGATGAAGGCCCATTTGAGACAAAATTTAAAGGGAAGTTGACTATCAATTTTATTTTTAGCAAACTACCCAGATGCAATTAAAACACCATAAGACACCAATGATACTCATCACAGTCAAGGAAGGCAGAAATTCAAAAAGAATAGGGATTTCATTCCCTAGGTATTGCGTGAGAAATTCAGGCTAAATATAGGCTAATAATCGGCTAAGTGTTGGTCCAATTTTTCCTAGATCAGTGTGAGATGATCCATAGAGCACAGGAGACTATTGTGAGAAGATTGCATTATAATTGTTTCATAATTCCTTGCTAAATATACAATAGAATATAGAGGGTTTTTGAGCAGCAAGCTTTCCCATGGAAAATTATATGTGTTGTGTATTGATTTGCTTCTTTATTTATTTGTTGTGATTGGTGATCGTGTTTATTTTTTTCAATTTATTTCTTGAAGGATTCAGTATCTTTCTTTATCATATCACATGATCAGATTGAATCCATTTATATACATATTATTTGTATAATTTCTACAATAACTTCCTCATCCTTGGGAAATTGTAAGTTATTTTATTCATGAATTTATCACATTAGAAGAGTGCTTTGGGGTTGTATTTCATTACCACTTTCAAGTGCTAGGTCATTTTCAGAACATAAAATTAATTAATATGATCTATTATTTTCTAAAATCATTACAACACATGGAAAAGTTTGTAACTATGGAAAATGATCCTAAATTATGGTTAACTAACCAGGTGTTAATCAAATTGATTAAAATTGAATCACTAAAATATCATAGAAGAACATAGAATATATTTATAGAAAGACCACATGCACCATCCCCTAAGGAGGAAAGGAGAAAATAACAAAAGCAAGAGAAAAGCGTTGAAAAAATGTTGGAAGAAAGGGTAATTACACATCCTACCCCTCATTAGATGGGTCTTGACATCAGGAGTTTCAAGAGGAGGGCTCGAATTAAAAATTTGATGGATATATCTAGCATACAATCTCAGATTTTTCATTACAAAAGCCTCATTGAAGAAGAAGCACCTGAAACAAAGTTGCGTTAAATAAAGACGCCTAAACTAGAAACAACTAAAATAGAGGTATATAAGAAAGATAAAACTTAAGAAGTAACTAGGAAAGGAGCACCTTTGCAAAGGAGAATAAGAAGGACGTCATTGAAGAAGGAATTGGGGGGGGGAACCCTAAGATATAATGTTAGTAAATTTTACACGATAAACTACCCCAATTCTTGAAGTACATGCTACTAAAACAGAAATAACCGAAACATATGAACAACCAAGTGAAGAACACAAAGAAGAACCCACAATGGAACAAAAAATTGTTCCTTTACTGGGTAAGTCCAAAAATGATCCTCTTACTCAGGAAATTAATGAATTAAAAGAATAAACTAAAAACCTAAGAAAAAAATTTCCATGATCAGGGAGCAATTTTGATTTAAGAAATATACGTTACTGGAAAACTTAGTAGAGGTGGAAAAAATGGTGTTTGCTAAGTGTGATAGACTCGGTTAGCTCATGAATTTCAAGTTGAGGGTGGTTAGACTCGGTTACACTCGGTTAGACTCGGTTAGTGCATTATTTTAATGCATGAGAAATTAGTTTACTCAATCTAGGTGAGCTTAAGTCAGTATAACTAGTTGTAACTGATTCTAGGATTATTGAGAGATCAAGTTAGTTAAATCAGATTTAATTCACATGCAGTGATATTTAGAGTGATTTATGCTTTATTATTAATAGCTGATGCATGTAAGTTTTGATGAAGACCCATCTGAGACAAAGGTTAAATGGAAGTTAACTATCAATTTCATTTTTAGCAAACTACCAAGATGTAGTCAAAACACCATAGGATGCCCATGATACTCAGTGCAATCAAGGAAGGCTAAAATTCCTAAATAATAGGGACTACGTAAGAAAGGCAGGCTGAAGACAAGTTGATAATTGGCTAAGTGTTGCACCAATTTTGCATGGATTAGTGTGAGACGATCAATAAAGTGCAGGAGACTATTTTGAGAAGAGTGCATTGTAATTGTTTCAAATTCCTTGGTGAATATACAATAGAATATAGAGGGGTTTGGATCAGCAAGATTTCCCATGGAAAATTATATGTGTTGTGTATTGATTTTCTTCTTTCTTTACTTCATGTGATTGGTGATCATGTTCATTTTTTGCAATTGATTTGTAGAAGGTTTTAGTATATTGCTTTAGCATATCGCATGATCAGATTGAATCCATTGATATACATATTGTTTGTATAATTTATACAATAACTTCCTCATCCTTGGGAAATTGTCGGTTATTTTATTCATAAATTTATCACATTTGAGGAGCGCTTTCTGGGTGTATTTCATTACCACTTTCAAGTGTTAGGTCATTTTCACAACATAAAATTAATTAATATGATCCATTATATACTAGAATCATTACAACATATGGAAAGAGTTGTAAGTATGGAAAATAACCCTAAATTATGGTTAAATAACCATCTATTAATAAAATTTATTATAATTTATCCACTACAATATCATGGAAGCACATAGAATATATCTATAGAAAGACCACATGCACCATCACCTAAGGAGGAAAGGAGAAAAGAAGAATAAAAAGAGGAAAGCGCTGAAAAAATGTTGGAAGAAAGGGCAATTGCACATCCTACCCCTCATTATATGGGTCTTGAAATTAGGAGTTTCATGAAGAGGGATCAAATTAAAAATTTATGGATGTATCTAGCAGACAATCTGAGATTTTTCATTACAAAAGCCTCATTGAAGAAGAAGCACCTAAAACAAAGGTGTGTTAATTAAAGACGCCTAAACTAGAAAAAACTAAAATAGAGGTATCTAAGAAAGATAAAACTCAAAATTATTTGAGAAAGGAGCACCTTCGCAAAGGAGAATAAGAAGGACATCATTGAATAAGGCTTTGGGGGGAAAGCCCTAAGATATAATGTGAGTAAATTTTACTTGATAAACTACCCCAATGCTTGAAGTGCATGCTAATAAAACATAAACAACAGAAACATATGAAAAACCAAGTGAAGGACAAAAGAAGAACCCACAATGGAACAAGAAATTATTCCTTTACTGGGTAAGTCCAAAACTAATCCACTTACTCAGAAAATTAACGAATTAAAAGAATAAACTGAAAACCTAAGAAACAACTTTCCATGATCAGGGAACAATTTTGAATTAAGAAAATAGACATTATTGGAAACTTAGTAGAGGTGGAAAAACGGGTGTCTCTTGTTGACATAGTTGAAAAACTATTCAAGGGTTGTAGAGAAATTATCAAGGAGGCAGGTTGTGAGGAGCCAACCACTGTCTCACTTGGGATTCAAGTGGAAGAATAGGATGAGGAGTTCTAAACTATTATTGCACGTGAATGTGATAATGGTGTTTCCATTAAAAACTAAATAGTAGTTGAAGCATAGTGGGATGGAGAAAATTAGTGTATTATTCCACAAGAACCAGTTAATGATGGTACTGCTCCACAAGAAAAATTAGTTGAAACAAAGAGAACTAAAATAAATCAAGTGACTACTCCAAAATAACATGTCAATGATGGTGTTGGTCCACAAGAACTAGCATCTAAGAGAGTGCAATTAAATAGGAACGGAAATGAACAAATATTGCGAGAAATGGTTGAATCTACAACTATAATAGAATTGGATATAACTCAATTAGAATTTGTTGAAATAAATATTTCTAATCGGGGAACTAGATAAATGGAATAGGTTTGAAATCTTGTTGAAAAGAGAAATTTATATCTATGAGTAAAAATAATGATATTGTCGACAATATTAAGATGACTTGGGCTGAAAACTTGTTGGTTCACAACTTGGTGAATATTAAGGAAGAAAGGAAACAAGAAATATTGTAGGTAGGATAATTGTGGGAGGAAGTAAAGTTATTAAAACAAGAAAAGGAGATGATGTTTGATCTTGCAGAGAATGCACTGAGTTGTAGGTTTTCAATAAGATTTCTTCCTATTTCAATTAATAACAATTAAAGAGAAATGATAATTTGTAGTAAGGAATGTTCAAGCCTTCTTGGAAACTTTGCAAACGAGAAACTTTCAAAATCAACATCTATTGTGTGATTTATATCTACATTATTGTGCCTTTTTTTAAGAGAGGAATTTTAAACTACCCCCTACATTGAAGATGTTAAAATTTGGCCTTTGTGCCATTTATGCAGAAAAGTGATAGCAAGAAGGTTTCCCATGAAACTATAAAAACAAATTAGGGAGATGTGAAAATTCTTATATGATATGAGCCAAGACTTGCTCAAACCTGTTTTTTAGCCTATAATAGGATGACACAATACCCAGACACTAAAAATTATGTCGATGGAGTTCAAGAATATGGTTCTGGAATGTTGACTTTGGAATATCAAGGTGTTGGGATAAAATGAATTGGAAGGAACTATGCTCATGTTGGAATTCTACAAGGAGGAATTAAGGAATGAAGGCCCTTAATGATTTTCAAATTTTCTACATGCATTTTCTAGTGCACCTCAATACATAGAGTGTATCAAGAAAATTGGGTCTGGTTGATCTTGGTATGGGATCGGGTTCAAATTTCCTCTCATTTGGCTCCCTATTTACTAGTAGCAGCACACATACTAGATATATGATAAGTTGTGGGAAGTGGAATTATTTTTATCTTAATTTTACAATGCACTTGTTAAAGAAAAACTTGTGGAATTTTGTTTTTGAAAGTACCATTCTTAGTATATGAGAAACCAGTTATAAGGATTTGAATGAGGACATGCATATGTTTAAGTTGGGGGGATATCTTGAGACCCAAAATTGGAAAATTTTTGCACCTATTTGCCCTACCTTTTCTTATCATTTTGGATTCTCAAAGCCATACCCTGTTACTTGTATAATCATCATTACCTAAAGAATGTTTCCTTTTCATATGTCATCCTTATTATCCACCTTTTTCTAATTTGACATAGAAGCTAGTTTCTTAGGCTAGTTTCTTAATGAAATGAGAAAGGGTTGTTAGAGGGTGTAACTCATTGAGATGTTGTTATAGGACCATGTTTCCTATTTTTTCATTGTGCCACTATTTTCCACGGAGAAGAAGAAAAATAAGAAGGTTGTTGGATCTGCAGCGGGAGAGGCATTGGCCTCCCAGTTTGAGCTGAATTTTTCGTTGATCGCATGCTTGGTCTCAAGTGTGATGGGATCAGTATTGTTCTTGGACAGTGGTGCGTCATTTCATATGACCGGAGATCGGGATTTGTTTTCAAATCTGGAGGAGAAAGATCTTGGAGTGCATATCGAGATGGGCGATGATAATAGATACAGTGCGACCGATATCGGTACCATTTCCTTTGAGAGGGAGTCTGGTAAACCCTTCGTATTGAAGAAGAATCTTATCTCTGTGGCGATGTTAGAAGACAAGGGATATGATGTTGTCTTTAGCGAGGGAAAGGCTTTCCTGCGCAGTAAGGCAACTGGTGAGACTCGAAGGATAGGGGTTCGAGTTAAGAACCTTTATCAATTGCAGGTAGATGGCTGCGCAGCAATGGCAGGCAAGGCAGAAGGAGTGGTGAGCCGGGATGATGGTGAGTTGTGGCACCGGAGATTGGGCCACCTTCACCATGGAGCTTTGAAGATACTGCAGCAGATTTCTACTGGGCTTCCTAAAGGCACTCTTGCGCAGTCAGATTAGTGCAAGGGGTGTACCTTGGGAAAATTTGTGAAATCCACCTTTCACTAGAAGGATAGTCGCGCCACGAAGATCCTTGAGAGAATTCACACGGACGTGTGTGGACCTTTCAGTAGCTTCGACAGCAAAGCACAGGTATTATGTGATATTTGTTGATGATTTTTTCTCGTAAGTGGTGGATCTTCTTCATGCAGAAGAAGAGCGAGACATACTCAAAGTTCTGTGAGTTCAAGGCATTGGTTGAGAAAGAATCGGGGAAGCAGGTGAAGGCTCTTAGGAGCGACAATGGTGGTGAATTCATCTCTGGCGAATTCAAGGACTTTTGCAGCGCAGAAGGAATTCGAAGAGAGCTCATAGCACCTCATAACCCACAGCAGAACAGGGTTGCTGAGTGGAAGAACAGAACGATCGTGGGTGCTGCACGGGCAATGTTGCATGATCAAAGCCCTCCCATAAACTTGTGGGCTGAGGCATGCAATACTGCAGTATATGTGCAGAACCATTGTCCTCACAAGATACTTGGCATGAGTACACCCAAGGAGGCGTTTTCTGGTAAGAAGCCTGATATTTCCCATTTGAGGATTTTTGGTTCACCTGTTTACATTCATGTGACGAAGGATGCCAGGAAGAAGCTGGAGCCGACTGCAGAGGTTGGGATATTTGTGGGGTACACTGATACACCCCACAACTATCTTGTGTATTTTCCAGACAGTCGCAAGACTGTTGTGCGACGGGATATCAAATTTCAGGAGGAGAAAGCCATGAAGTGTTCGCTTGAGAGGGAGCCACACTTGCATGCAGATGAGGAGCTATTAGTTCCTAAGGATGAGCTTCAAGATGTGGATCAGCCACAAGAGGAAGTTCATGGAGTGGAAGAGACCACTCATGCAGCGCCAACCATCAGAGGGTGGAAGCGCACTACAGAAGCTGAGCGACTGGCTCAAGATGCAGAGAAGGTTGTAGGACCACCTACAGCACAGCGCAGACAGAGACAGTCACCGGATCGGTACACTCGATACATGGCTCTTGTGAGCAAATGTGTTGTGACAGAGCCATCCTCTTTCGAGGAAGCTGTGGAGGATCCCACATGGGTATATGCCATGGTGGAAGAGTATGATTCGATTGTCAGAAACAATGCATGGGAGATTGTGCCAAGGCCGGATGGGAAATCAGTGGTGGGTTCGAGATGAATCTACAAAGTGAAGCAGGCAGTTGACAGGAGTGTGGAGAAGTACAAGGCAAGATTTGTTGCCCAAGGCTTCTCACAGATCGAGGGGATCGATTATGAGGAAACCTTTGCACCTGTCGCAAGGTATTCTTCCATACAGACGATCCTAGCTCTCTCAGCGTAGATGGGGTGGCACATTCATCGGATGGATGTGAAGACTGTGTTCCTCAACGGGGTGATTGAGGAGGAGGTGTACATAGAGCAGCCCGAAGGTTTCAATATCTTCAGCAGCGAGTCGCATGTGTGCAGGCTCAAAAGAGTGCTCTGTACACACGGACGGACAATTATTTCCCGGACTTGGATTCTCCGAAGTGAGGCGGATCAAACCTATACCCAGTTGTGGTGGAGGGTAAGTTGCTGATCATTGTACTTTATGTAGATGATTTGATTTTGACAGGTGATGAGCTGTTGATACTCTCATGCAAGGAGGATCTTGCAAAAGAGTTTGAGATGAAGGACTTGGGCCTCCTTCATTATTTCCTGGGATTGGAAATTTGGCAGCGCAATGATGGAATGTTTGTTTCTCAGGGTAAGTATGCTCGGGAGATACTGGAGAAGTTCAACATGCATGGCTGCAAGCCTGTTGATACTCCTCTTCCTGGTGGATGGAGGAAGGAGGATGCTACTTCGGCGGAGGTAGTGGATGCCATTGTTTATCAATAGTTGGTGGGGTCGCTTATGTATCTGGTCAATACACGACCCGACATATGCTATGCTGTGAACCAGCTTTCACAAGCTATGGTTAAGCCTACCAAGCTCTACTGGAAGGTAGGAAAGCATGTATTGAGATATCTCAGAGGCACATCGGGATATGGATTATGGTACAGACAGTCGGATGAGGTGAGGCTATGTGGCTTCACGGATGCAGATTGGGTAGGGAGCCCAATGGACAGAAAGAGCACATCTGGAGGGATTTTCAGTATCGGGTCGACAACAGTTTCTTGGTATAGCAGGAAGCAGAGATCCGTGGCACTCAGTTCAGCAGAGGCCGAGTATATGGCAGCGAGTTTGGCTACATGCGAGGCTATATGGATGAGGAAGATCCTGGTTGGGTTGTTCGGTTCACACTTGGATCCTACTGTGATTTATTGTGATAATCAGAGTTGCATCAAACTCTCGGTTAATCCAGTATTTCATGATATATCTAAACACATTGACATCCGGTATCATCATATCAGATATTGTGTGCAGCGGAAGATCATGTTACTTTCATACATTCCCACGGAGGATCAGGATGCTGATATCTTGACGAAGGTGCTCACCAGGAGAAAATTCGAATACCACAGGGGCAGGATAGGGGTTGCAGATAATCCATATCTTGTTGAGAGGGAGTGTTGAGATTGCAACAATATGATGAGCTTAGTGGAAAGGAGTCGCCTTCACTAAGTGGGCCCGCAGGCTATTTTTGGCGCAAAGTCTATTTTTAGACTATGTCTATTTTTAGAAATATGGATCATGTTCTATGAGTTGCAGGATGCTATTTGTGGATGGTTGGTCAAGTCGGAAAAAATAGATGGACTTCTATTTTTAGACATATTGGGCGGAATCTATTTTTAGATTGCCAGTCTAAAAATAGATATGTCAAATATTATTAGATCTTAATAATATTTGGACTATAAACATTATCTTATTCTCTTGGAGCGCTTCAGTTAAGTGCACAGATGTGGCACAGGATCTGACAGGAGGAATTATACTATTCCTGAGGGTTAAGAGTGGTGTGAATTAATTCACTAATTATAAACTCATTAATCAACTAAAGAATACATCAGTTAACTTCAGTGCATGGATAGTTTCAGTGGAGACCAGTGAAGAGATAGGTGAAAGAGCAGGTTAACTATCAGTTGTGACTATAATGTTGCATATTTGCAACTACCAGTGATTGGAGGACACCATGAGGATTGCACAGTACAAGTGAGGTGGTTTGAAGTTATTTAATGAGCCATCTACAACATTGATTACGCAATAGAGGTTGGCTATCAGGTGGCAGAGATTGGAGCATGTGTTTTGCTAGATCTAGCTTGATTAGTGTGTAGCAATTGGAGGTTGTGCTGAGAGCTTGTGAGGAGCTTTGTACAATTATTGTTACATGATATCTATGACATATAATATATAGATAGTTGGGGTTTTAAGCTTTAATTTTTCCCACGAAATATTGTGTTCATATGTGTGATTGTTTATGGTTTTAATGTGTGCATGCGATTGTTATTTATTTCCGCAATTAATGATCAATGATAGAAGAGATTCTATATTGTGCATGAAGATAAAATAGTGTGTGATTAGGAGAATCTCAGTGAATAATATATCAGTTATTCAAATTTCTACAAAGGATAGATTGCCATCATTGTAATCTTGTACTATAATTTTTATCAATGCAAATCTCTCCCACTCAAGGCTTCATACCTTTCGTTTGATGAGCTTGAGCTTTGTGTAATTTACCAACCGATGGTGAGGAAGAAGGGCCCTCCTCCCTAGGATGGATCACTATAATTTTTATCAATGCAAATCTCTCCCACTCAAGGCTTCATACCTTTTACCAACCCATGGTGAGGAAGAAGGGCTCTCTTCCTTAGGATGGATCACTATAATTTTTATCAATGCAAATCTCTCCCACTCAAGGCTTCATACCTTTCATTTGATGGGCTTGAGTGTTGTGTAATTTACCAACCCATGGTGAGAAAGAAGGGCCCTCCTCCTTAGGATGGATCACTATAATTTTTATCCATGCAAATATCTCCCACTGAAGGCTTCATACCTTTTACCAACCCATGGTAAGGAAGAAGGGCCCTCCTCCATAGGATCACTATAATTTTTATCAATGCAAATCTCTCCCACTCAAGGCTTCATATGTTTCATTTGATGGGCTTGAGCATTGGGTAATTTACCAACACATGGTGAGGAAGAAGGGCCCTCCTCCTTAGGATGGATCACAGGTTAGAGAGGTACTATACTGTATTAATTTCCTCTCATTTATGATTCATGTGTGATTTATTTTTATTGTTACAATCTCATTCATGCATTTAGTGGTTGCATAACTTTAACTTTTGCTATTGTGTAACAACATAGGTCCTTTCAGGCTAAAAATATCCCTACCTCCATATGTCAGTTTCTGAAATTGAGCCTAGATAGAAAGGATAACAATCATTCATCCCACCATCTATAGGTAAACCCAATTCACATCAACTATATATATTATGGGTATCTTTTTTAGTCATTTTTTTTATAGAAATGTAGAAAATATTTGTTGGAATTGCTAAGAATATGTAAAGGGATTTTCAAGGAATTCGGCCGATGGCAAGACTGTTGCAACTTTCATATTCAATCACATAATTTCTAGGTTCGGTGTTCCTCAAGCCATTATTACAGATCATGGAAGTCATTTTAGGAATGTCATGATGACTGAATTGACAGATCAACTTGGCCTGCACCACGATAGTTCCACTCCATATTATCCCTAAGCCAATGGTCTGGTTGAAGCCATAAATAAAGTTTTAGTCACCATGATTAGACGAATTATTAGTATTTACAAAACAAATTGGCATTCCATGTTATTTTCAGCACTTTGGGCATATCGAACCTCAGTAAAAACATCAACTAGTTTCACTCCCTTTCAACTTGTTTACGGTTTGGAGGCTGTGTTCCCGATTGAATGCGAAATTCCGTCACTAAAATTAGCCATAGAATTAATCCCAGCTACATCAGAAGAGGAGAAACGTTTCTTTTGCTTGGCTTAGCTGGATGAGAATCGACGAAATCGTGCAATAGCAAACGAGGCTTATGTTAAACGAATAAAAGCCCAGTATGATAGAAGTGTTACCCCTCCAAAATTTTCAGAAGGAGACCTAGTCTTAGTTGATGATCAAGCCAACGATAAGCTAGGATCTGGGAAATTCGTTCCCATGTGGCATGGTCCTTTCATTGTTAAGCGAAAGCTAGCAAAAGGGGCCTATGAGCTGATAGATTTTGACGGTGTCCCTTTAGATAAACCCAGAAATGGACTTTATCTTAAGCGATATTATGCTTAAACTTGGTGTGGAGATTTTTTATTAGATTAGATTTCTTTAATGCTGGTGTGTCTTAGATTAGAAAAGCATTACTAGTTTAGAGGTTTGTTTTTTATCGCTATTCCTGCTTATCTGAGTTTTACTCCTGATATTGTACATGTCGACGTCTCTTCAAACCTACATTGGTTTTTCTGATGGTGCTTGTCGTAGTGCACAGAACATTTCTTCTGCAGCTTGGGTTATCTATTCACCCTCTCACGAGTTAGTATCCATGCATGGGGTAAGCCTTGGTCAAACAACGAATAACATTTCCGAGTATAGTGCAGTGATTGAGTTATTATCTGAATCCATATCGTTTGGAATTCGGATTTTGATCATCAGGTTAGATTCTGAACTTGTTGTATTACATCTTAATAGGGTTTATGCTATTAGAAATCTAGTGTTATTACGGTTATTTTTTAGAGTTCGTCTCTTGGAACGTGAATTTTATTACATTGAATATCAACATATTCCAAGACATTTAAATACATTAGCAGATGCAGTTGCTTCTAGTATGATAAATCGACATTTGCAATGATCAAAATAGTAAAACAAACAGCATCCATAACATGCACACAGATAGCCGGTAAATAGTGATATATCATAATATAGGAGTGTTTTCAAAAAATATACATCGTCTTCGATCATAGGTTGGAAACACCTTATGATCGGTAAAATAATAACACAAAAAGTCAAAATATGAGTCTACAAACGATCATCCCATCACTGATGGTGATTATGATAAGAGACCACTGCTCGAGCCACCCTACATAGGAACCTCCTAAAAGGTCCCGGAACACCAATCACGTATCTCTGTAATCTGAGTGGAATCTCATCTATGTCCTTCTCTAGAATATCTAGAGTCAGGCGCTCTAGGTGATGCTCTAAGTGAGACAAGATTTCCGCTGATTGGCCTGCTGGGGCTAGGGCTGGTGAAACTGCAGCTGGTTGTCTTCTATCATAAGGTTGGAGATGGGCTGGTCGCCGTGGGCCCACATCTGCATTCAAAAAACTTTTTAATATAATTTACTACTCTAAATACAAAAAATTATTAAAACTTAGAATTTGTTGAAAATGATTTTTGGCCTGATTCATCCCATTGTTCCCCCGCCGGGAGAGCCATCTCTGGGTCACGCGGAAATCTATCCCGACGTGTGGAAAGTCCTCTATATGAAAAAAAGTCATGCCTAGCCAATGAAAATATGAAGGAGGAAATCAAGCAATCTCAACGCCCTCAATACCGTGACGGGCCATCAATGCAACCCAACGAACCATCCAAGGTTCTCGGGGTCGACCAACATCAACATGAATAGTCTGCGGAGCCAACATGGGGATCCTCTCTATAGAAAAAGTGACTATGATGGATCCATATACAAAGTTATTTAGTTTGCCATTTTTCGCTCTAATCAGTTGGCCTTTCACATTGGCCAACACAGCTTCGCACCAGTTGAAAATGGTGCCTCGAAAACAGTCCATAGCAATGCGCATTTGGGAACTGGTAGCTACATATAGTGCTGTACTCCCACATAGTCTGGTAATAGTAAACGAAATAACTTTTAGCTTGGGATGGATGATAGTTTTTATTTCAATCCATTTGTCTCTGGGGTCTGCCTCATCATTACAGAACTATTGTCGAATACTAGCGACAGTTTGGCCACCTGGCCTAGTCCCAAACAAGGAAATTTGTTCGCCCCTCTTAGACAAACCAGTCAGAAAATAAATATCCTCCATCTCAATTTCGAGCCGGTGGCCGCCGATAATGAAACACTAGTCCTACAAGTTCCAGTTGTTTACCATCCATGTCAAGAGATCTACTTGTGCCCTCATGCCCTGAATGGCCCAGAATTCATACAAACTGCATGCTCTTAATGCCTGCATTGTGGGAAAATGGAGCATTGCGGCATCATCCACATCCTCATGCTTACGTTCTCTCCAAATAAACATCTTGTTAATCCTACAATGCATAAAAAGATATATTAGAACAATCTAATTTGAAATTTTTTTGGGCGGCAAATGAGAAATTTGATTTTGAAATTTAAATTTGCGGGGACCGCACTTTGCCTTCATACACAGTGTGTAGGAACGCATGCGCTCTGTGGGAAAAGTGCGGACCCACGACCTTTTTCTCCATAGAAAAAATTCAAGGTCCGCAGGTCTCGTGTATCGTGCCTGCGGACCCTCGCGGGTGATTTCTTAAACATATTTCTCCCTTAAAAATAAAAACTAAAGCCTAAAAATGAATTGTAAATGGATGGAATGCAAGATCAAGAGGTCGTGGATTACTTGGGACTGACGGTTCTTGATTTCGTCGGGTGGTTTTTCCAGAATCTTCACAGGAACTTTTTTACCCAAAAGTTTATATTTTTCACTCTGAACTCGAACGGTAAAAATTAAATTGAAAAAGTCCTTTTTATAAGTTTTTTCGAATAGATGAATTTTTAATTTATTTATTTTTCACTTTAAAAAGGGTATTTTTGAAGAAATTTGGTATGTGTAATGTTTCAAGTTTTTGTGCAGAAATTGGATTTTTCAGGAGAATTGATCATTTTTCAACAAAGAGCATACTTTTATAACTTTTTCGGACTCTCTCAAAAAATTTACAAAAAAGCGAAACATTGGAGTTCTCTTTTAAGCCCTTTTCAGACTCTCTAAACATGAAAAGATTGCCGAGTACTTGATTGTTCGAACTCATTAAAGTAAATGAATAATCGTCCCTTCAGTATAAGTTTACCGCTTTTACAGACTGAAATGGACTATTTACGAAAAAGGTATACGTTGAATAATTATGGTCAATAGAGTTCTCTCCCGCATTATTTTATCCTTTTTCGGGCTCGAGAGACTAAATTTATGAAAAAGTACACCCATGGATTTTTCTTAAGTTTTTTCTTCTGACTCCCTAAAATTGAAAAACACCGCGTTTCTCCTATACTGGACTCGTTAAAATTTAACAGTAAAGGACCTGTTCAATTTCAAAACAGGAACAAACCGCTCCTTCTTAGGGTTCGAATCTTAAACTAAGTTGGACTCAACCACTCCTTCTAGGGTTTGAATCTTAAACTAAGTTGGAATCCTCCAAAGGATGAGCTTATAAACGATCAAATGTTATCCTCCTCAAGCTTGTCAAAAATAAAGAGGTACTTGCCAGAAATGGTGGGGGAAAAGAGAGAAAAACGGACCTATTTTTTGTATTTTGATTTTTCAAAAATCCAGTTAACCACTCTTGAACGCGACACTTTCATTCACTTGGGTTGGGAAATCCTTTGCCTAACAGTTAATCAAACTTCATTGAAAATCTTCATCCGGTTTCTGGGTATTAGATTTGGGTCAATTGTCACCAAGCCATCTGTAGTGTCGTTATGTGTTCAAGAGGACAGTTCAAATAAACCATTCATCTGCAAAATATCTGTCATCCATTTTGACTATCCCTGAGTCAGTCCTTGCCAATACACATTTTCAAAACTTGATCTATGATTTCACATTATGGGCTTGCCTATGACAGATCAATTTCTATCAATGACAGCTCATTATCTAGGAAGTTAATCCAGAAATTGTTAGTACCTTGAAATTTGCATGCCTTAATGGCAGGTTTCTCACCTTCAACGACAGGTTGCATCATTGACCTTCGATCGAATGAATCCATGACATGTTCGACTTCAGCTCATTCATTCACATTTCATGGATTGTAATGAGTACCTTGAGAGCCATTGAAATTACTGGTGGTTACTCTCACACTTGTTAACAGTTTACATCATTGATTGGTAATCAAGTGGTTTCTACCATGTTTGACTTTGACACTTTCATTCACATGGATAGAATCGTACTAGTTCGAGATGCGGAAATCAAGACCCTGGATCTAGTTTCTACCATCCAGGCTACGAGGAATTTTGTTATCATTTATACAGTGGACTATTTATAAATAGATGGTTGCATCCATACTGTGTCTACAAATGTCTATATTGTGATGTACTCAAAATCATTCCTGTATCAGAACAATTTGAATCAGTTTCTAGTTAGTTTTGATTTGAGTATGGGAATGCCTACCTCAACGATGATATGATTACATATATATATTTTGCATTGAATTTTTTTACAGGTTCCGACTGGGGTGTCCACGGGATGATCCTCGAAATGATAAAGTACTGCACTCTTCATATATGACAGACTTCAGTTTCATCTATTTCAGACTTTGCACTTTAGGGGGCAATCTGCTACACTAAAAATTGTCATCCTGACATTCTGCTATGTGTATGAGCTCATTATTACTCATACTTCTCCCTTTGCAAGTCTAACATATCAGTTCCTCATGTCAAGCCTTGAAAATCAGAGAAAAGTTCCTAAAAATCTCCTAAACTTTAGTGTCGCACTTTATCTCTATCTTACATGCGGTCCCACACTAATGTTCATCTCTCTTGCGTGCACAGACGTACTTTATCAAATGACATAGTGCGGACCCATGCTCAGATAAAAAGGTTCAAGTAAATTCCAAAAAGCTCAATAAAAGTAAATTCTAGAAGCCTCTAGAAAGAATCTTGCGGTGGCAGAACCGCTCTTATGAGGTGCATGTATTCCTTACCTTATGGAGCTAACCCCTTGATGTGAGGAGCTTATCCCTTTGAAGGAGGATTCTATCCCTTCATAGTTGGAACAGAAAACCTCCTCTTTTCCACTATAAAAAGAGGCATTGAGTAGCCTCAAGGGGAGTTCAAGCTTTAGAATATTTGAGGTTAAGTGTTGTTGAGATTCAGACTCAGTTAACTAAGACTTTTGTGAGGAGAGATTACATACCTCTATTCATCTTGGTTGGAGGAGTGCAGAGCTTATCAAAGTAGAGGAGACTCCTGCTTCGGACCCTGGGAAGGCCTGTGCAACATCAAGGCTCAGGTTGTAAGGTTTTCCTTCTTTTGAAATTAATACAAATATACTCATTTTTCTCAATAAGCTTTCAGTTGATGGTTTATTTCATAGATTCCTTGATCACTATGATAAGCATGGTTTATGATGATTTCTATACAGGTGCTATGTAATATTTTTCTTGTTTGTGACTTCAGGTTTATGAGGAAAACTCCTTCAAGTGCACGAGGGACAACAACGACTTCAAACAAGCGTTGGACATACGGTAAGTCTTTTACACCTCTATAGAACTTCTTGTAAATCATATATGCTTAGATAAATATTAGTTTATTTGGGTATTTGTTGCTAGATACTTTTAGTGTAAGGAGATCGGTCTTGTCGCAAGAACGATTTATCCGAAACCAACACAGAAGCACTAGTGTGGGATCATAGGTCCAAGTGATCGTCACAGAATGATGGGTCCAAGAACTAGTCACACAGTGATGGGTCGTAGTGATACATTAGTGTGTCTTATTTAATTTCCCCTTAATGAAATTGGACAATAAATAATAATATTATCGCATAATCACTTGTAATAGTTAACTGAGTGTGATAGACTCTGTTAGCTCATGAATTTCAAGTTAAGGGTGGTTGCTAAGGCATGTAGAGTGATCCTAGTTGTATTAGATTTCAAGTTTCAGTTAGTGCATTAGTTTAATGCATGAGAAATCAGTTAACTTAATCTAGGTGAGCCAAAGTTAGTCTAAATAGTTGTGACTAATTTTAGGACTAGTGAGATGTCAAGTGAATTAAATCATATTTAATTCACATGCAGTGATTTGTCAAGCGATTGATGATTTACTATTAATAGCTGATGCATGTTAGTTCCAATGAAGGCCCATTTGAGACAAAGGTTAAAGGGAAGTTAACTATCAGTTGTAATTTTAGCCAACTACCCATATGCAATTAAAACACCATAAGACTCCAATGATACTCATCACAGTCAAGGAAAGTTGAAATTCCAAAAGAATAGGGATTGCATTCCCTAGGTATTGCGTGAGAAATTCAGGCTGAATATAGGTTGATAATTGGCTAAGTGTTGGTCCAATTTTGCCTAGAACAGTGTGAGAGGATCGACAGAGTGCAAGAGACTCTTGTGATAAGATTGCATTGTAATTTTTTCATGATTCCTTGGTGAATATACAATAGAATATAGAGGGGTTTTGAGCAGCAAGCTTTCCCATGGAAAATTATATGTGTTGTGTTTTCATTTGCTTCTTTCTTTATTTGTTGTGATTTGTGATCGTGTTTATTTTTTTCAATTGATTTCTTGAAGGTTTCAATATATTTCTTTAGCATATCACATGATCAGATTGAATCCATTTATATACATATTATTTGTATAATTTCTACAATAACTTCCTCATCCTTGGGAAATTGTAGGTTATTTTATTCATGAATTTATCACATTTGAGGAGCACTTTAGGGTTGTATTTCATTACCACTTTCAAGTGCTAGGTCATTTTCAGAACATAAGATTAATTAATATGATCTATTATTTTCTAAAATCATTACAACACATGGAAAAAGTTGTAAGTATGGAAAATAATCCTAAATTATGGTTAACTAACCATCTGTTAATCAAATTGATTAAAATTTATTCGCTACAATATCAAAGAAGCACATAGAATATATTTATAGAAAGACCACATGCACCATCCCCTAAGGAGGAAAGGAGAAAATAAGAAGAGCAAGAGAAAAAGGAGAGTTGAAAGCGTGTACAGTTTAGAAGTGTGTTTTTATCACTATTCCTGCTTATCTGAGTTCTACTCTTGATATTGCAGATGTCGACATCTCTTCAAACCTACATTGGTTTTGCTGATGGTGCTTGTCGTAGTACACGGAACATTTCTTCTGCAGCTTGGGTTATCTATTCACCCTCTGATGAGTTAGTATCCATGCATGAGGTAAGCCTTGGTCAAACAACGAATAACATTTTCGAGTATAGTGCAGTGATTGAGTTATTATCCTAATCCATATCATTTGGAATTCGGAGTTTGATTGTTAGGTTGGATTCTGAACTTGTTGTATTACAATTAAACCGAGTTTATGCCATTATAAATCCATTGTTATTACGGTTATTTTTAAGAATTCATCTCTTGGAACGTGAATTCGATTACATTGAATATAAACATATTCCAAGACATTTAAATACATTAGCAGACGCAGTTGCTTCTAGTATGATAAATCAACATTTTCAATGATCAAAGCAGTAAAACAAATAACATCCATAATATGTATACAGATAGTCGGTAAATAGTGATATATCATAGTATAGAAAGTTTTCAAAAAAATATACATCGTCTTCGATCATAGGTTGGAAACACTTTATGGTCAGCAAAATTATAACACAAAAAATTCAAAAGTATGAGTCTACGGCATGATCATCCCATCACGATGGTGATCACGATAAAGAAACCCCTTTGGCCCGAGCCACCCTGCACGGGAACCTCCTAAAAAGGAACCTCCTAAAGGTCTTGGAACTACCAATCACGTATCTTTACAATACGAGTGGAATCTCATCTATGTCCGTCTCACCGGAATATCTACGATCGGGCAGCTGCAGTGATGCTCCAAATCGAGACAAAATTTCCTGTTGATTGGCCTACGGGGTTGGTGTGTTTTTTTAGTGGTTGTCTTCTATCATAAGGCTAGAGATGGGTGTTTGAAATCGTAGTGGGCCCATACGCATTCAAAAACTTTTGGTTATTAATTTTCAAGATGATCAAAATACAAAAAAAATTAAAACTTAGAATTTGTTGAAAATGATTTTACCTGATTCATCCCACTGTTCCCCTGCTGGGAGAGTCATCTCTCGGTCGCCGCGAAAATCTATCCTGGCATGTGGAAAGTCCTCTATGACAAAAATTTGGTGGTCTAGCCAATGAAAATATGAAGGAGGAAATCAAGCAATCTCAACGCCCTCAATACCGTGACGGGCCATCAATGCAACCCAACGAACCATCCAAGGTTCTCGGGGTCGACCAACATCAACATGAATAGTCTGCGGAGCCAACATGGGGATCCTCTCTATAGAAAAAGTGACTATGATGGATCCATATACAAAGTTATTTAGTTTGCCATTTTTCGCTCTAATCAGTTGGCCTTTCACATTGGCCAACACAGCTTCGCACCAGTTGAAAATGGTGCCTCGAAAACAGTCCATAGCAATGCGCATTTGGGAACTGGTAGCTACATATAGTGCTGTACTCCCACATAGTCTGGTAATAGTAAACGAAATAACTTTTAGCTTGGGATGGATGATAGTTTTTATTTCAATCCATTTGTCTCTGGGGTCTGCCTCATCATTACAGAACTATTGTCGAATACTAGCGACAGTTTGGCCACCTGGCCTAGTCCCAAACAAGGAAATTTGTTCGCCCCTCTTAGACAAACCAGTCAGAAAATAAATATCCTCCATCTCAATTTCGAGCCGGTGGCCGCCGATAATGAAACACTAGTCCTACAAGTTCCAGTTGTTTACCATCCATGTCAAGAGATCTACTTGTGCCCTCATGCCCTGAATGGCCCAGAATTCATACAAACTGCATGCTCTTAATGCCTGCATTGTGGGAAAATGGAGCATTGCGGCATCATCCACATCCTCATGCTTACGTTCTCTCCAAATAAACATCTTGTTAATCCTACAATGCATAAAAAGATATATTAGAACAATCTAATTTGAAATTTTTTTGGGCGGCAAATGAGAAATTTGATTTTGAAATTTAAATTTGCGGGGACCGCACTTTGCCTTCATACACAGTGTGTAGGAACGCATGCGCTCTGTGGGAAAAGTGCGGACCCACGACCTTTTTCTCCATAGAAAAAATTCAAGGTCCGCAGGTCTCGTGTATCGTGCCTGCGGACCCTCGCGGGTGATTTCTTAAACATATTTCTCCCTTAAAAATAAAAACTAAAGCCTAAAAATGAATTGTAAATGGATGGAATGCAAGATCAAGAGGTCGTGGATTACTTGGGACTGACGGTTCTTGATTTCGTCGGGTGGTTTTTCCAGAATCTTCACAGGAACTTTTTTACCCAAAAGTTTATATTTTTCACTCTGAACTCGAACGGTAAAAATTAAATTGAAAAAGTCCTTTTTATAAGTTTTTTCGAATAGATGAATTTTTAATTTATTTATTTTTCACTTTAAAAAGGGTATTTTTGGAACAAATTTTTACTATCTTAAATAGGTATAAAATAATGTTTCAAGTTTTTGTGCGTAAATTGGATTTAAGAGAATTGATCATTTTTCAACAAAGAACATACTTTTACATCTTTTCTTTTTTCTTAATTTTTCAAAAAATTTACAAAAAAGTGAAACATTGGAGTTCTCTTTTAAGCCCTTTTCAGACTCTCTAAACATGAAAAGATTGCCGAGTACTTGATTGTTCGAACTCGTTAAAAGTAAATGAATAATCGTCCCTTCGTATAAGTTTACCGCTTAATGACCGAAATGGACTATTTACAAAAAAGGTATACGCTGAATAATTACGGTCAATAGAGTTCTCTCCCGCATTATTTTTTTATTTTTTTGTGCCCGAGAGACTAAATTTATGAAAAAGTACACCCATGGAGTTTTTTTAATTTTTTTCTTCTGACTCCCAAAAATTGAAAAAACACCGGGTTTCTCCTATACTAGACTCGTTAAAATTTAACAGTAAAGGACCTGTTCAATTTTAAAAAGGAAAAAACCACTCCTTCTTAGGGTTTGAATCTTAAACTAAGTTGGACTCAACCACTCCCTTCTTAGGGTTTGAATTCAAACTGCTGGGACCTCTCCAAAGGATGAGATTATAAACAATCAAATGTTATCCTTCTCAAGCTTGTCAAAAATAAATAGGTACTTGCCAGAAATGGTGGGGGAAAAGAGAGAAAAACAAACGTGTTTGTTACATTTTGATTATTCAGAAAACCCTTAACCACTCTTGAACACGACACTTTCATTCACCTGGGTTGGGAAATCCTTTGCCTAACAGTTAATCAAACCTCATTGAAAATCTTCATCCGGTTTCTGGGTGTTAGCTTCGGGTCAACTATCACCAAGCCATCTGCAGTGTCGTTATGTGTTCAAGAGGACAGTTCAAATAAACAATTCATCTGAAAAATATCTATCATCCATTTTGACTATCCCTGAGTCAGTCCTTGCCAATATACATTTTCAAAACTTGATCTATGATTTCGCGTTATGGGTTTGCCCATGACAGATCACTTCTTATCGATGACAGCTCATTATCTAGGAAGTTGATCCATAAATCGTTAGTACCTTGAATTCTACATGCCTTAATGGAAAGTTTCTCACCTTCAATGATAGGTTGCATCATTGACCTTCGATCGAATGATTCCGTGACATGTTCGACTTCAGTTCATTCATTCACATTTCATGGATTGTAATGAGTACTTTGAGAGCCATTGACATTACTGGTGGTTACTCTCACACTTGTTAACAGTTTACATCATTGACCGGTAATCAAGTGGTTTCTACCATGTTTGACTTCGACACATTCATTCACATGGATAGAATCGTACTAGTTCGAGCAGCGGAAATCGAGACCCTAGATCTAGTTTCTACCATCCAGGTTGCAAGGAATTTTGTTATCTTACATTAGAATATTTACAAACAGATGGTTGCGTCCATACTGTGTCTACACATGTCTATACTGTGATGTACTCAAAATCATTCCTGTATCAGAATAGTTTGAATTAGTCTCTAGTTAGTTTTGATCTGAGTATGGGAATTCCTACCTCAGCGATGATATGATTACATATATATATATATTGCATTGAATTTTTTTACAGGTTCTGACTGGGGTGTCCACAGGATGATCCTTGAAATGATAAAGTACTGCACTCTTCATATATGACAGACTTCAGCATCATCTATTCCAGACTTTGCACTTTAGGGGGCAATCTATTACACTAAAAATTGTCATCCTGACATTCTGCTATGTGTATGAGCTCATTATTACTCATACTTCTCCCTTTGCAAGTCTAACATATCAGTTCCTCATGTCAAGCCTTGAAAATCAGAGAAATGTTCCTAAAAATCTCCTAAACTTTGGTGTTGCACTTTCTCTATATCTTGCATGCGGTCCCGCACCTAATGTTCATCTCTCTTGCGTACCTGAACACACTTTATCTGTGTTAAAGGTGCGGACCCCTGTAAGATCAAAAAGGCGCAAGTAAATTCCAAAAATCTCAATAAAAGTGAATTCTAGAAGCTTTCAGAAAATATCTTGCGGTGATAGAACCGCTCTTATGAGGTGCATGTATCCCTTACCTTATGGAGCTAACCCCTTGATGTGAGGAGCTTATCCCTTTGAAGGAGGATTCTATCCCTTCATAGTTGGAACAGAAAGCATCCTCTTTTCCACTATAAAAAGAGGCATTGAGTAGCCTCAAGGGGAGTTCAAGCTTTAGAATATTTGAGGTTAAGTGTTGTTAAGATTCAGACTCACTTAACTAAGACTTTTATGAGGAGAGATTACATACCTCTATTCATCTTGGTCGGAGGAGTGCAGAGCTTATCAAAGTAGAGGAGACTCCTGCTTCGGACCCCGGGAAGGCCTATGCAACATCAAGGCTCAGGTTGTAAGGTTTTCCTTCTTTTGAAATTAATACAAATATACTAATTTTTCTCAATAATCTTTTAGTTAATGGTTTATTTCATAGATTCCTTGATCACTATGATAAGGATGGTTTATGATAATTTCTATACAGGTGCTATGTAATATTTTTCTTGTTTGTGACTTCAAGTTTATGAGGAAAACTCCTTCAAGTGGACGAGGGACAACAATGACTTCAAACAAGCGCTGGACATACGATAAGAGTTTTACACCTCTATAGAACTTCTTGTAAATCATATATGCTTAGACAAAAATTAGTTTATTTGGATGTTTGTTGCTAGGTACTTTTAGTACAAGGGAGATCGATTTATCCAGCCAACACACAGACACTAGTGTGGGATCATAGGTCCAAGTGATCCTCACAGAGTGATGGGTCCAAGCGATAGTCACACAGTGATGGGTCGTAGTGATACATTAGTGTGTCTTATATAATTTTCCCTTAATGAAATTGAACAATAAATAATAATATTATCACATAATCACTTGTAATAGTTAACTGAGTGTGAAAGACTCTGTTAGCTCATGAATTTCAAGTTTAGGGTGGTTTCTGAGGCATGTAGAGTGATTCTAGTTGCATTAGATTTCAAGTTGCAGTTATTGCATTAGTTTAATGCATGAGAAATGAGTTAAC
The DNA here is from genome assembly GCA_034641835.2 of Pinus albicaulis. NCBI lineage: Eukaryota > Viridiplantae > Streptophyta > Pinopsida > Pinales > Pinaceae > Pinus > Pinus albicaulis. The sequence continues at coordinate 80,896 of JAXQQM020071462.1, forward strand.
TTAACCTAGGTGAGCTGAAGTTAGTCTAACTAGTTGTAACTGATTTTCGGACTAGTGAGGAGGTCAAGTGAATTAAATCAGATGTCATTCACATGTAGTGACCTATCAAGTGACTGATGATTTACTATTAATAGCTGATGCATGTTAATTCCAATGAAGGC
>JAXQQM020090826.1:0-38219 GCA_034641835.2 Pinus albicaulis
CCAATTCCATCGCGTGTTCTTGCATAAATTTTCGGAGGACAAAACCCCTTCCATGCTCCTCACAGAGTTAAGCACCATTAAATGCCATAAGAAAGAAAAGCTCAGGGATTTCAATCAGCATTTTGCTACCATTTTGCAAAATCCCCCCCCCAACTTGGCATTATATGACTCCATTACGATAGACTACTATACAAAAGCTCTTCCTAGGGATATTGTTGTCTTCGTAAAATGCGAAGCTAGGGCCACCCTTGCAGAAAATTACGTGGCCGCCCTCGCTGTATAAAAGGACATGCTTTCTATAGGAGCCATCAATCACGAAGGGAGAGATGACCACAAACCAATCACGAAGAAAAGTCAGTCCTCCACACCCAAGAGCGCGGATAAGGATAAGGATGCTTTTGAATTCGAGAGTATAGCAAAGACCCTTAAGATATTGAGAAATGAAGTCTCTGACCTGAAGAGAAAGGGCATAGAATCTACGACTAGGACTAAGGCCCCAAAGCCCTTTTTCAGAAAGAGTAACCCCAACACCAGCCGACCTCCATCTAACCCAAACACTGTTCTCAACGTGGCAGAAATAGGAAAAGATAACTTTTTTTCTTTCCACCAGGCTGCCCACTATGAAAAAACATGCCCACAATGGATTGGCAGCATGACTGAAGTACTAAATCAGCTTCTGGATGATCAAACCCCAGGGGATGTAGGGGAATATGATGTTTCTAACCATGAAGAATATTTTCCCCCCGATGAAGAACCGGGGTCCTCTATTCTTGTGTTCGACATAATCCGCGGGGAGAAAAATCATACCATCACTGATATCAATATGGCAGACAATCCTAAGGTCAAACATGTACGAAATTATAGCCTTAGAAGCAAAGGACTGGTCCTCGAACAGTCCTTTGAAGAGAATAAAAGGGCTTTCTTAAGGAAAATTATTCCCCCTGGAAATGAACAAAAAGTTGTTCCTAAGAAGCCCACGAACAACAACACCCGAGTAAATCGAAAGAGCAAGCTCTCGGTGGGGTCCCCCAAAGCCACTCCCAAGCCTAGTCCTCAATCTGATTCTGGTTATAACATTGTTGAGGACATGAAAAAAACCAGAGCCAACATCTCCCTCTACGAGCTTGCCTGCATCACCAATCAACGAGAACTTATTCTTAAAGCCTTCACCAATACCTCAACTACTAAGCCTGTGAGAAATACGTCCGCCCAAGCTAGTCCGAGTGTTCAGTCTATTGTAAATGCCATCAATGAAAATTCTAGGGGATCCACTCCTCCCTTCCTATTATCTTTTGAGATTTTTAACTTCAACGTCCATAACTCTCTAGTTGACTCTGGCACGTCCACAAACGTCATGGCCCTGTCTGTTTGTAAGAAGCTGAACATCCGCCCTGAGAAAACTGACGCGAGAATCATACAACTTGACAGATCGCAGGTGCCAACTATAGGAGAGCTGAATAATGTCATCATCCGCCTTTCGTCCGATTCTAGAGTCCACCAATGTATAAACATTATGGTTGTTGACATCCTAGAAGCTTACGGCCTATTACTTAGCAGAGACTGGTCCAACAAGCTGCAAGGGTATTTTTCCACCGACTGGTCCCACCTGTGGCTTCCTTACAAGGGCCGGAACAACCAAATTAGGGTAGAAAGCGAACCTTATATGAAATATACTGTGACTGATTTGGATGCTACTAACGAACCTATTAGCTTTGCCCAAAAGGAGCTTGGCATGTGTTTCTTGGAGGCCATTTTTGGATGTACCATCCTCCTCAGTCTCCAGTAGGCCCCAAGATCCAGTCTGAACTAACACTCGTCATAGAATACCAAGCCACCCCCATCTCACACCAAGCCGAAATCCCTCCCCAACCTACAACCCTGAAGGAGCCAGAAAAAGACATGTGGACCCTGTATTATGACGGTTCCAAGACCCATGACGGAGCTGGCACGGGCTGCATATTGTTGGACCCTCAGAAGAACAAGTTCTTGATTTCGTGTTGGCTAGAGTTCCAGTGCACCAACAATACTGCTGAATATGAAGCTTTAGTCCTTGGACTCAAGAAGGTACTGGATTTAAAGGTAATATGTTTACAGGTCATTGGAGACTCTGAGATTATCACTCGGCAGGTACGCAATACCATTCATTGTTTGTCTCTGCGCTTAAAAGCTTATCAACAAGAGGTATGGCGTCTTATTTCTTCTTTTGATGCATTTGGAATCAAATCTGTTCTTAGAATGCATAATGCAGCAGCTGATACTCTGGCTAATTCTGCTGTTAGATTTACCCCTTTGAGGGATGGATTTTCTATTGAATTTATGTATAGACCCTCCGTGCCAGATAATATTACTAATTTACATGTCTTTGATGGTGACCAACAGATATTGGAATTCATGCTCAACACTGAGGTATTCAAAGACGCGGTAATAGATGAGGCAGATCATGATCAAGCTTTGCAGGAAGAGCATGATAAACGCAAGGAGAACCCCATGCCCAAGGGGATAGTGTCACTTAAAAATCTCTTTGATCTGCAAAGCCGTTTCCGCGGGCCCCCAAATACCAAAGTACAAAGTTCCACCTTGGCACATCGGCAGGTGAACTTAGGATCATATGCGAACCCGAAGTTCATCAACCTTGGGAAAGACTGTTCTGACCAGGAGACATAGGCTTTCACCCAACTATTCCGGAAGTATCGAGACGTATTTGCTTGGGCGTACGATGATTTACGTACGTACGATACTCAGATTATTCAACACGTGATACCCATGAAGGAAGGAGTGAAGCCTTTCCAACAAAAGCTCATAAACGTGCATCCTACTTTGGAATCGATGATTCAGAAAGAACTTAAGAAGCTTTTGGATGCACGCATCATCTTCAAAGTTCGCCACTTCACTTGGGTGTCAAATTTGGTCCCGGTACGGAAGAAGTCTAGCGAGATCCACTTGTGCGTGTATTTCCGGAATTTAAATCGGGCCTCATACAAAGAAAATTACCCGGTGCCTCCTATGGAACAAATATTGCAAGCTGTGTCCGGATCCGAGATGTTCTCCTTATTGGAAGGGTTCTCTGGCTACAACCAAGTGCTGGTAGCTAAGCCATACATATTGAAAACTACTTTTCGGACTAAATGGGGAACGTTCGCTTTCAGATGCATGCCCTTCGGATTAATAAACGCGGGGGCAACTTTCCAATGGACCATGGATATAGCTTTCCATGGTTTGATAGGGCGGAGCATGGTAGTCTATTTGGACGATGTCACCATGTTTTCGAAACACCGGGGCGATCATTTACGCCACCTAAAGCAAATTTTTGAAAGGTGCAGGAAGTACGGGATCTCACTCAACCTGAAGAAGAGTGTTTTCGCCGTGGTAGAAGGGAATTTTTTGGGCCACATTATAACTAAGCAGGGCATTGTTGTATATCCCGAGCAGGCAAAATCCATTGCCCATATTCCACCCCCTAGCGGTAAAAAGGCTATGCAATCTTTCCTTGGGAAAATCAATTTTGTACGTAAATTCATTTCTGATTTTGTCCAAATAGTTAGGCCTTTGTACGGGATGATCAAGAAGAATGCGATTTTCAAATGGAATCTGCCAGAGAAGGAAGCTTTTAACAAAATCAAGCAGGCTATAGCTGAAGCACCATCCCTCCAAAGTCCAGATTTTAGCAGAAGCTTTATCCTGTACACTTTCACTTCAGATTCGTCACTTGCATCTGTCCTCACGCAGAAAGACGACAACAATGATGAACGGCCTATATCCTTCATGAGTACTAGTTTACAGGGAGCTGAATTGAACTACCCTGAAATCGAGAAGCAGGCTTACGCAGTCTACAAAGCAGTCAAGCATTTCAGGGCATACATCTTGAAAAACCATGTTACAGTTTTCCTCCCCCACCCAGCTGTCCGCTCACTGTTTGTGCAGCAGGAGCTAGGTGAGAGACGAGGCAACTGGGTGGCATGCCTGCAAGAGTACGACTTAGAGTTTAAACCAGCACACACTGTTAAAGGACAAGGACTCTGCCAAATGGCTGCGGAGGCTGCAAGCTCACATGGGGTCGAAGAAGAGTGTTGGGAACAGGAAATCGATATGTATCAGAGTAACCACGCACCTCAGCAAAGAAGCCCTTCTTGGTACTCTGAAATTTTGGGATATTTAGCCCATGGCGTCTTGGACCCTGCTTTGACTGCTCAGCAGAAACGCACAATAAGGCTCAAGGCTACATCTTACTAGTTGATCCAGGGTAAGCTTTTCAAGAAACATCATGATGGAGTTCTGTTACGCTGCTTGGAACATGATGAAGCACAGAACATCTTCATCGAGCTGCATGAAGGACCAGCTGGAGGGCATTTTGCAGGCGATACCACCGCCCACAAGATAATACGCACAGGATACTATTGGCCAACCCTTTTCAGAGATGCGCATGCGTATGTCTGGAAGTGCACTCAATTCCAAAAGTTCGCAAATCGGGAAGCGCGGCCAGCCGCTCCCCTACAGTCAGTGGCAGTGGAGGAACCCTTTCAACAGTGGGGTTTGGACGTGATTGGTGAAATCCTACCTCACTCCTCCAAGAAACACCGGTACATTCTCACTGCTACCGATTATTTCGCTAGGTGGGTCGAAGCAGTACCTTTATGCCAAATCAATGATCAAGAGGTAATAGAATTTGTCACTCATTCTATCATCACCAGGTTTGGCATTCCAACTTCCTTGGTTTTCGATAATGCAACTTACTTTTCATCTTTTAAATTGTATGATTTTTCTCTGGAAAATGGTATTGTGCTTAAACATTCTGCAAATTATTATCTCCAAGGAAACGGGTTAGCTGAGTCAACTAATAAAAATCTCATCCGCATCATTAAGAAGACTCTGTTGTCCCACCAGCGAAACTGGCATAACGCCCTTCACAATGCTCTTTGGGCCGACCGTGTCACGCCCAAATCCTCACTCGGCACCTCCCCGTATTTTCTTGTGTATGGAAAAGAAGAATTTCTTCCTCCCCACTTATCTCTCCCTGCCCTTCAGTTTTCCCAAGAAAGCCATGGTACCCCATGCCCCACCTTACAAACCCGGATCGACACACTACTGAAGTTGGAGGAGGAAAGGCAAAAAACTCGGGAAAATTTCGCCATCCACCAAAGTCGGATCAAGAGATGGTTTGATAAGAAATCCGCAGGGAGTAAAAACTTTGAAGTAGGAGACCTAGTCCTTAAGTGGGATAAAGATCACGAAGAGAAGGGAAAACATTCCAAATTCCAAGCACTATGGACAGGTCCATTCCAGGTCAAGGAGAAATTGGGTTCCCACACGTTTAGACTGCAAACTCTTGAGGGAAGAGTCAAGGTCCTCCCGGTAAACGGGCATGACCTCAAACATTACTTCACTTAGTAGCCCTCAGAGGGCTGTCCTACCCCTGTACCATAATTTTTTTCTTTCGTTGCATTTAAATAATAATAATAATAATAATAATATATATTTTAAAAGGACGAAAGGCCTTGTCAGAGCCACACAATTGGCACACTGCACCAGGTTCTATGCTGATGGGAGGCCTTTCCTTAAAGACAGGAAAGTGGCAAAATCTTGCTTGTAATTGGCACCCAAGGGTAGTACATGACCTAGCTCAAGTCATCAAGCGTGGGGAGCTCACCTAGCAAGGTTGAAAGGGTGTCTGCGAGAAGAAAGTTCGATACAACGACGACTAGATCGAAAGGGAACAGAGTTAACTCCAGGTGACGTCAGGACATCCAGGAAAAACCAAGGTCCTCATATCAAACCAGGAGCAACCTCTCTGCACGTAAAATAGGTCGGGATCCCTCATCCGCCCAGGAAAAAAAATTTCCCCTCTCAAATAAGTGCCATGAGCACATCTAAATAAGTGCCTAGGCACATTCAAAATAAGTGCAATAGCACACCAATAAAGGGTAAAGGATTGAGAAAGGCTTCCTGCGCAGAGAGGTGATGTGACGACTCCGTCGGGGTACTGACCAGGCTCGCTGGCAGCGGAGCAATGTTCATGACTCCTAGGCAGTGACTCCGTCGGGACCGAGAGGTTCGCAGGCAGCGAAGCAACACGATGAGGACAAAATAATCGTACCGGACCCTGTGGCTGCTTGGAGTTCTCCAACTCTTTCAGTCCGGAAACTTGAAGAAATGAAATTCAGTTAACCAACACCGAAACAAGCTGTCAGGCAAAGCAATCTCGCAAGGTGCCAAAGACAAGGTAGTGTAGACCTTAAGGTGAAAAGAACAACTAGTGAAAGCCCCTCCCTCCCCCACCAAGGAAAACCATCAGCAGAGACTCTGAGTCCAACCAGTGAATCGCCATTTGTTGTAGCCTCTAAAACACCTTCCAAAAAATTCACACTTAAAAAAAAAATTCTGGAGCCCCTTGAGCATAAAGAAAAGTTAAGATCCAGGAGGGTTAAGTCGCTGAGTCGCAGATTTCTGAATTTTTGGAAAATCGTGACCCCGCGACCTTGCGACCCCGCGACCCTGAGGTCGCAAGGTCGCAAGCTCACGATGTCACATCTCTCTTAAATCACAGCACAATGCGACCCCACGACCTCATTAATGGCCCACACATGCGACCTTTTTATATATAGGAGGTCGCTAGGTCGCATTATGCACATTCAGCGGATAGAAAAAACACCTCTGACAGGTCGACTGGAGCGCAATTTTCCCAGGTAAGTTGTTTTTTTCCTCCTGCTGTTTCCTTTTATGGTTTTTCTTGCCTAATATTTCTTTCCTCAGCCTTTAAATTGCCCCCTGTCTTGGCCATTGTTTTCATTTGACACTTAGGGCTCCCCGTTTCGGCTTTAACATTCACCCTGCTTGCCTAACCTTATCACAGTTCCTCATCCAGACTCTCATGGCCTGTATCTTGCTCCATAAGCTCTCCCCTTGCTCTGTATGGGCCCATTTAGTCTTGTAATTTTCAAGTTAGAGGGAAAAATACTTCACGCGGCGTGTGCCAAAACCCCGGCAAGCCCTAGCACGACTTGCGACCCGTGCGACCCTGCGACCCAGTCGCTAAGTTTCCAGGTCGCAAATCGCTCTTCAGTCCATTTTCTCGTGACTTAGCGATCTTGCGACTCGGTCGCAGGTCGGAGAGTCGCTCTCCCGTCGTTTTTCTAGCTTTTGCGACCCTACGACCCAGCGACCCGCGACCTGGTCGCAAGGTTGCAAAGTCGCACTTCCTTCATTTTCCCACGACTAGCGACCTAGCGACCTCGCGACCTGGTTGCAAAGTCGCAAAGTCACAAATTCTTGAAGAATATCAACATCGTGACCTTTACAACCCTGCGACCCAGTCGCAGGTCGCTAATTTAGCTCTGCCTGTGTCCCCTGTTGAAATAATTAATAGTTGTACCTAGTTTTGTATCATCATGGCATCTTTCTTATCCTGGGATTCTTTCATGAACATGATAGGTTAATTCGAAGCAGACTTAGAGTGTATCCCTGTCCCCTCGGATTCAAGCGACATGGGACCTCCAGTGTCTCGAAAAAAGGGCAAGAGCCTGGAAGCAGAGGACATAGAGATGGACATACCAATGTCCCCGCCCCCGATCTACAGAGATACCCTGTGCACATTTTCCAAAGGGGACAGTATGCATTGGTACCAGGTGTACCAAGAGTTCGCTCGACAGGAATTCCCAGAGGACTTCCCTGATCGGGAAGTATACACACAGGTCAAAAGGTCAAAGCTCCATCTTGCAGGTGCCCATCCGGCTATATTCCCATGCGCGGAGGTTATAGATTGGATAATACAGAACACTGACCCCAAGAAGTTCGTAATCAAGGACAACGAAGGCAAGCCTTTCGTGACTCTCAAAGGCTCAGATGCTCATGTTTACTACTCATTGCCTAAAAGAGAGGGGGAATTCACATAAGATTGAGCCATCGCCCATGCAGTCCCCATAGTAGACACTCTAAAAAGTGGTGGGAGGAGCCTGAGAAATTCAAGGTCAAGAAGGATCAATAATATCCAGTGTCAAGCCTTAGGAAAGTGTATAAATTGGTGGCTGCTATGCTTTGCAGATTGTAGGGGCGCCCCGATGCCACAACCTTCAGTGGCACATGGGCAACCCTTATGGAGTATGTCACGGTGCACGACATCCGTTTCAACTGGGCCAGCATACAGGTGGCCTCCCTTCATACAAACATATCCGCGGCGTTGGTACCAGATGAAGGATTGCCTTCTGAATTCTACATGGCCTCTTATTTTTTGGATGTTGTTTGTTCAAGGTGCCACTTTAAGGGATGGGTGCACAACTGGGATCCAAAACAGACCTGTCTGATCAACTTACAAACCAAATTATTTTGGGATTCCAGATATAAGCAGGACATAGAGCCGATCTCTCAAGTTTTCATCCCAGCTCTTTACAAAAAATTGTTCGGCCAAGAAACTCCTTGCATGTCTTGGCGAGCCATGGAGACGCTAGAAAAGGTGGCACATTGGTTCCCATTTGCTAAGTACACATTCATTCGAGTTTTTGGCTCATACAAGGCTCCCCATGCTATGCCTCGATATGTCACAGAAAAAATGCTCATGCAAGAGGTCTGTTTCCATATGTCCTCCGGTTTCTCTAGGGTCCTGACCAAGGGTAAGAAGAAGCCGTGGCCTACGCTACCCCTCACTATCGGTACTTACACAGTCAAAGATTTCAGGGAGGTAGAGGTAGAAGCGGAAGAGATGAAAAGTTATCACCTTGGAGCATTATACCACCGGACATATGACCCAGAAAGGATAGTCCCTGATCACTGCAAGCGGGTTAAGTTCAAATGGAACTACCAGCACATGGAATGCCCGGGCAAAGATGAAAGAAGAAATTGGTATAATGCAGACCGAAAACTTGATCTGGGGATGTACTCTGACCAAGAAGACCCAGATGACTAAAAATTGGAAGACCGGAGCCGTGAATTGGGAGGCACTTCTTCTTCTCTAGCTAAAAATCCTCGAACTAGTACAGGGCACAACACTTCTACCCAGCAGAAAGAACTAGAAGCCAAAGCCCAGAAAGAATGGGAGAAGAAGATGAAAGAAGATGAAGATAAGCGTAAGAGGAGTCTAAGGTTAGAGCAAAAGAAGAAGCAGGCCAAAGAGGCCAGGAGAAAAAAGGAGGAGCAAGAGGTGGAGGCTGCGGCAGAACGGGAACTCAAGAAAGAATTAGATCAAGTGGAAGTCGAACACCAGTAGAAAGCAGAGCAAGCAGCAGCAGCTGACCGTAAAAGGAAAGCCAAACTAGAAGCAATGGCAGAAGCAGAGCGCAGATAGAAGAGAGAACATGAAAAGGAAAAAGCCAAATGCCTTCGAAAAGAAGAGGAAGAAAAGAAAAAGAAAGAAGAGGAAGAAAAAGAAAGAAGAGGAGGATAAAATGCTAGAGAACATCAAGGCATCTCCTAGGGCGCAGGATCACAAACTGAGCTACCTCCCCTCGAGGTACTTGTAGTCAGTACATGCGCTACACTCTCCGATCTGAGTTCTTAAGAAGGGCAGGAGGAGGAGGTATTCAATATTACCAGGCTCACATACGATCAGTTCTCCTTCAAGATCTGACAGGAGAAAAGAAGATGCCTAGCACAAAATATTTCTGCCTCATCCATGGTCACAACAGAGAAAGACATAGTCTTAGACACTAGGACTAACCCGGTGATGATAGCATCGGCCGGCACAGCTTTCACCGCGGCCACAGAGGAAACTGTAAACAAAATGAGCAGAGAGATCCTCTCTCTCCAAAATAAGTTACAAGAAGCGGAGCAGAGGGAGGCAAGGGCAGAGCAGGAAAAGATAACATTAAGAGAAGAGATTCAGCAACTCCAAAACAAAACTGCCCCTATCAATGAAGTACCACTCGCCTTCCAAAGGGAGTTAGATATATTAGAGACCACCATGAGACAGGTCTATGGGGAAATGTTTACTATAAAACAAACATTTGCCCCTTTGGTGAGAGCCCAAACAGAAACCAAGCGGAGGAACGAGCAGTTGAAGGAAGCCTCATCCGCCTTGGACAGAATGATAGATTGGACAGTTCGGTACCCCCAGGCTGCCGAAAAGCTGCCAAAGAAAGACTGGATCCATACACAAGATGCCAAGGTCCAGATCCGGATTAAAATGCAGTCTAAAGATAATCTATCCAAGGACCTAGATAAGGTGATGTCCGCATACGAGCATCTGATCAATGGCATCGATTAAATGAACATCTTACATCACATTCCACCGCTGGTTGCATTGGAAGAAGAGAAGACATGGGCACAGGTGGATCAGGAAATCCAGGCATTTTTGCAGCCCATTAAGCAAGCCGCTGCCACTTCCGATCTTGCAGCATCACAGGAGAACCTGGGCAAGTTTCTTGTTACACCAGTCTGGATCTACACCAAGCTCGCCTCCCTATCCAACCTAATCACATAGAAAGGAGAGACTCTAATCCCAAACGCCTTGGAGTGTCTCCATCGGTTAAGAGAAGAAGTTCCTTTGATTTCCCCCATAGCAGCAGATTATCACGCTTGGCAGAACTTCCTCAAAGAACAACAAGTTGATGCTCTTGACCTCACGATCACGTGCACATCCTCATGATCAAGTGGCAGCAGGTCGTAGGTCGCATTTCCTAGCTGGGTCACAGGTCGCATTTCCCAGCTTGGTCGTAGGTTGCAGCTCTCAACTTAGGTCGCAGGGCAGCTCAACAGTTGGGCAGGCGAAAAGTTAGGAAACCCAAAGGGAAAATTTTGGTCTATAAAACTCCCTACGGGAAGATTGTAAAGGATATTTTTTTTTGGGGACTCAAAAGTGAGAGAGCATTGTATAGAAGGATAACACTTTTTTGCACATGAATACAGATACTTGTCAAAACTCCTTTTGGATCTGATGTGTTTTGCTGTGCGAACACTATGAGTATTTCTTATACAGTTTCAAACATCTTTTGATTAATGAAGCTGCGCTTTTAATGGCATCATTTATGCATTATAGCCCTTTGTACTGGTGTTAATGATGTTAAGTTCATTTCGCTTTCTTAATGAATGTTAATGACTTTGTTTATTAGCATTTTTATTATCATTTAATCTTTCAGGAAGTGAAGGGTATTTTTCACCATAAAGAATTGTTTCTTCTGTGGTCATAACAGCCTACAAGCATGACTCCAATGGGGTGTTGTTAACAACATTTCCTTTGGCATTTGTGCTTTATTTTTTTTGCCTTGCTACGCATAGTGTTACATATGTGTTTAACTCATCAATCATGTATCTTGTATCATTTGAATAAGTGTGTGTCTGTGGGTTCATTGAGTTCTTTTGAGACCAAAGGAAATAGGAACCAAAAAAAAATTGTATTTTTAACTAATAATATTGATGATCATGAGTATAGCTTTCATATTGGGAATCTTATGCTCCAAAATTTTGTGTGGATTTGAAATTGCCAACTTTTTCCTTTTTACACTTTTCTCTAGACTTGGATTTTTTAGCAAAATTGCTATCTCCCAAACTAAATAGTTCTGGAAAAAATTCACTTGGGAAAAATTGTCTAGATTAATAAAAAGATGAAATATCAAGTAATTTAATTTTTCCAGTGAAAATCCAAAAAATCCCCAAAAAGTGGCATGGAATAGTGTATTTTGACATATTTCTGCAGCCCCCTTCAAAACCACTTGAAATCTAGCTAAAAACTCAATTGGGTATTTTTATGCTTTCTTCTTAGACCCATTTGAAATTTTTTGTCAATAACAAAGTTTATTTCAAAGAGAAAGGTTATTTCAAAGAGTCCAACCCTATTCATGAAAAATCACTAGTCTACCATTTCTAGAAAATTAAGGTGAAATTTTCTAAATTCCTCATCATTGCGAATATACACATAAAATTTCATTTGGTTCTAAGTTATTATGCTCTTGTTATGACCAAAATAAGATTTTGGATCTAAGCTATGTTTTAAATTATTAAAAAAAAACATAGGTTGTTATTTGTTTATTTGGCACCCTAAGGCGATGCCATGTCACCCCTCCTACCACCTTGACCCGAATTTGTCATCCCTTTGGCTTTTTCCTCTTTCCTTTTCTTATGATTCAAGTTTATATTCACTTCATTTTGGGCCCCAAATATACTCAATTCCATATGGCACCATCTCATCGACTCACATTATTGGTAGCTTCCATCATGATCTTTTCCCTGGCATGCATTTTTCCTCATCGTTAATCCAGATCTATGATGGGGATCCTTTACAAACAATTAGATGTGCATGGTTTAAATAATATGTTTAACAAACAAACTAAGCATGTGTTAAATTGCAAGTCAAGGATGATAAACAATGATCAATGGTTGTAATGCTTTACATATGTATAATTTACATGAAGATTAATGTCACAAAGGTCCCATAAACTAGAAACCATCCTATTTTTATGCAACAACTTCCTACTATCTACGAGACTTTGTGTACAATCCCAAATCCACTCTACCAAAGTCCCATAAATCACTCATTGAATGTGGTTCCGAAATCACCCGTTGGCCCACCACCCTTGTACTTCACCCCCAACACTTATATCTCCATGGCCTTGCTACGATGAACAATCCATGTCATTAATACATCATCTATTACATCAGCCTGCATGTCATCACCAATGTCAATATACAAAAAACCCAGTTTTTCCAAAAATTTCAAATTTTCATATTTTCAAGAAAATGTCCCTCATCTCCCAAGGCACGCTCCATCTCATACTCTATTAAAAATAATTAATTATTCTTGCCTATGTGTCATCCTATTCATCTCAAGAATTGAAATTAGTGCTATAATACCAATACCCACTCTATACCATCAATAGTTCTCTTTCTTGAAATATTTTTCAATACTCTAATACCATTATAATGAAAACCAAGAAGCTTCCAACAAAACAAAATATCATGCATAGTGAAGCAAATATTAATTATTGTTAGGCACATGCAATGCATATCATTTAATAGAGAATAACATAAAAATACTCAACCTGAAATAAATACCTAATGGGAATATATAATACTCAAAGAACAAAGAAATTATCTTTAGAAGAAAATTGCATAGACTGTCTATAGACATCGAACATTCCACTCATCCGTAGACCTCATTTCTCTAGCTCTCTCAGCAACAAGTCACCCCCAATTTGAGGTTATGAACCCATAAGTACAAGTGTTTGGGACGTCTCTAAGTCTTACACAACAATCAACTATTAATATCTCATGGTTTTCTCAACCACACATCAATCCTAGTTTATCATTTCTCTTACGCCCTTAGTCCACACAGCCTAAAGAAAAAAACCCTCTTCTATATAACGCATTCCCTTAGGTTCTTCCACTTATTTCAAGGAATCTAATGCTACTATCTAGGAATTATCAATACTAGAAACTCAAGATAATCTCAACTATGGAAAATTCTCAATTGTCATCACTCTCATGCAAACATGCATAATTTTCTTGTTGAAATAACTAGTAGATTCTCATATCCAACTATCAATGGCTCACTACCACATAAACCTTTTTATCTATGCAATAACCAAGAACTAGAAAGAATGACCAAGAATACCCAATAACCCAAAAAGTGCAATTAAAATATGCATGCTCTCAAAGCCCCACGTGGTTTCCCCAGGAAACTCATGTTACCATTTTTTCTAACTAATATCAAGATGGATTTAATAGAATATTATAATTTGGCCTAGCACATTTAGCTCCCTATGACTATGTCATTTTTGTAGCTAGCGATGCATTTTAATTTAATAGTCAAAATTATTACATTGCTAAGCTCTTTTGCCTTTCATCATGTACAACATACAATATCAATATGGGGATCAAAACCATGGTATTATAGGGAGAAACCACATATGTTTATTATGAGATTAACACAATATTTCTTCAATCATATTACATATTAAATAATCATTGGTTGATATTACTTGTTGATTGCAAAGAGCCTTGTAGTGTTCTATATATATACATTCATTGGTCATAAGGTGTGCAACCTTTAACTTTTCATTAGCCTACTTATTATTATTATTACATTTCAACATACTTAAATAATGATTTGTTCTCAAACAATATTGAAAAGGATTATGTGTCATTGAGTATATTTTCTTGATGGCATTTTCTTTCTTTGGTTGTAAAATATTGACTTGGTTTCTTACTTTAGTGTTTCTTTGTGCACCATAATTGAAATCCTTTTGACCTAGTTATTTAATATGAAACCTAGATGCTCCTTTGTAACAGTCTTCTCTGGATTTCTGTTGAAAGTGTTGGACCCACCAACATTCAGGGGATCTCTCCAATATGAATTCCCAACTAGACCTCACACCCTTTGGAGTAGGTGTCCCAGCAGTGAGGCGTTAATGATCTACCTTGGTTTGAAAAATGCAGAGTGTTGCACGATGCATTTGTTGAGAAAAAGGGTGTGACCTTGCATAAAGCCAAGTGTGATGCATGAAGGTTCCAACACACAAAGTGGAAAATGAAGTGTGCCCCTTGGAATCCTGTAATAGTACGCAACTTGGAAGGAACACATGATCAAAATGACATCACACAAACTAACTTACAGAATAGTCCACAAGTCAAGGTGACAGATTAATACATCAACATGAATCCAACAATATTCATACAAATAAAAACGAAATAGTTCATAAGCATCTGTGTAATTTAAATAACATATATATCAAATACAACAATAATATTCCTACTATGTCCACAACATATGCATGAAAGTGTGTCGGCTATGAGTTTAATTAAAAGTGATAGTTCCAATCATACATACACCATTGACAAACCACTTGCCCCAATAGTGGAACATGAAGTCTACAACACTCGCTTCTTCAAATAAGTATACTCCCTCTATGCTATGGAGAAGCCAAGGCTTCAAAAAACTCCCAAGCTCTTCCTAACCCTAAGCCTAGCCAAAAGCTTGGCTTCCAAAATATTGTTACATGAGTTATGAGGATATATTTATAAAAAAGGGGGGTGACTCTTCACATGCCCCTTTGTGACTCTTGGACTCCATTCATGACTCTTCAAATTCTTTACAAAACGACTCATTATATTTAATTATGACTCTTCACATTCCAATATGGACACTTGGAATTTCACTTTTACAAATAATTACAAATAATATTACATTTTCCACTCATACCCATATGAGACAAAATAAGGTAGAGACAACTTGACATCCTAACAAGAAAAAACACTATGATGCATGAGTTTGGGTGAAATATAGCTCAATAGATTCTACTTGATGCTTCTCGGTCACATATTGATGCCAAGCTCGGTATTGTGTGATGGCATCCCCAAACTGTGTGATGGTGTCTGGATGGAAGCGAACTCTAGCCTCCATAGCATACAGGTAAAATAATTTGGAACCATTCTCAACTTCTTTCTCAAATAGGTGCAACATTTTTCTAATCTGGACCGGACCACTGATGTTGTTCTGCATGTTCTGTCTATTCAACTCCAAGTCCTCTTGGGTGGTGATCTGTTTTAGCTACTCCAAGTACTCATCGATCTCCTACTTGACTTGATGTTTGTGTTTAGCTTCAGTGACTGAGATGATTGATCAGATCTTGTGGGTTCTTACCATGAAATCAAAATTTTGATATATACATACCTATGAGGCTTGAATATTTCCAATGAAAGAGGTGAGATGCTTGTTGTTCTGGATCAACATGATTGTTTTCTTCACCAAGGTAAGTGGTGCCCCCTTGTATCACATTTTCCATTCTTGCACAACAATGATGGTATCCTTCACATTCTTAAGAGTATTAACAAGTTATTTGCTTTGATGTTGCAAGCCATGCAAGCGGACAACTGCCTTATGTACGGTCATGAGCTCTTCATAGAGGTCTTGCATGGTATCTCCAAGTGTTGATCCTTCAACAAGTATCATTGCTCTCATTTCCTCCAAGTACACCTATGCGGAACCTACATTTTGTGTTGTTGTATGGATTTGTTCCATCTTTTTCCAGGAAACCTACAAATTCTATACGAATTCTTATTCTCGACCGTCAAATACTAATTTTTTGATCTCGTTGCACTAATGGAATTTGTATCCTTGTTGGTGTCGGCCACTATCACCCTCTCTTACAAATGCAGGTGATGCATGATCATCTGGAAATTCTTTGTGCCTATACAATCCTCTTTTGGAGTTCATCGTCTGAAAAATTGTACACATCCATTACCGGATCATCATCAAGAGGCACTATGTCCCCTTCCTCGATTGAGGCTAACTCTGCGGATGGAGGTGGTGGAGTTTGAATGGTGACCTATGGTGTGCTAGGAATCAAGTAAACATCTTCATCCTTTGGCTCTGATTCCAACTCCATATCCATAACTTACATCAAATATCCAATCTACTAATTAAGCTCCCGATCCTGCATTTGTTCGCTCTCTCCCTATGTTATTGGATGGTTCTATTCCTAATCTTCAACCTGTATTGGTTTCATTTCTTCTGCTATGGCACCTTGCCTTCCTTCTTCTTCCTACTTATGTTTCTCTTCTTTTTCTCTCCTCATTTTCTCTCATTCTTCCCTCAGTTCTTGTTCTATTTTCTATGCTCTCAACTCTGCTAACTGCAAGCTCTAATTTTCTCTCTTCCTCTGCTCTACTCTCTATTGCCTTTGATTCCTCTTTGCTTCTGCTGCCAAAGCTTCTTTTGTGAGAATCGGACCCACTTTCATTTTCCAGCTTTTTTCTTCCTCTATTATGTCAAGAACCTTTCTATTTCCCTTGTCTTGTACTGGGTTGTTTCCTTCTGTTGTTACTTCTTCTTGATTTGATCTTGTATGTGGAGTGTTCTGTGAGGTCCCAGCTATACTGACCGACTCGCGGGATCTGAAGGAATTGTAGCAATTCCTCCTTCAGCTAATGAAATACCTCGTTGAACCAATTATAGTAGATTCTTTCACATTGGTCCTTGAAAATTCCCCTTGGATCATACAAATTAAAGTCTTTTGTACCAAAATCAAACGTTCCTACGTATTTTGCTTCGGTATCTACAAATTTTAGTTTCTTGATATTGTATAATCTGATCTGCAAAGGAAGAGTAGGTCGTGATGCTTTCTTCTTCCTATGTAGTGTGGCTGACAATACTGTTGCAAGATGATATGACACTTCTTTCATGACAAGATTTTCGGTCGCATACTTTAGAAAAATATGTGGCGACTTCTATCCGCCGAACACTCTAATAAGTGTGCCATCAGTAAGGAAAACTAATTTTTGATTTATGATATTGCCTCCATTTATCCTCATGACATGCAAGTTGGGTTTGGCATCAAATATAAGCTTGTACAGTGGAATGATGAAGTGATCACTTATTTGTCCCATAACCCATCTATGGTTGCAATCTGAAAGCAGTTTACTATAGATATGCACGACAATTTCTCATGGGGTTCATATCCAGTTCATTCCAAGAAACTGACTATGTGCACAGATTGCATCTAGTAAGTATGTAGAAATATAAAACCTTGCTTTCTCGCCCTTGGGAGGATCCTGAGCTTGTGCTACATGGGCTCTCAAATGAAGAGCCAACAAATCTCACTAGTGGAATGACTTCCCCTCGTTCACCACCTAGTTCAATAAGATTTCCCACCCTTCAGGAAATGCAATTGTGCTCTGTTAACCATATAATATTATGTAGGCTAATATGACCAAGATTTGGTAGAACTTCCTAAGAAACTTTGTCTTGTATGAATGTGTAATGTTCCCAAATTAAGAACAGCTACACTATTGGGAATATCTCAAGATATTACCAATGTGGAGGTCAGAAATTCATAAACATGAGTTGGAAATAGCAGTGAATGCATTAAAACCAAAATGCTGGAAGATCCACATAACCATCACATTAGATTATAGCAGAAAAAAATGTATACAAGATCTTGAGGAAATTATCTCTCAAGCTAGGCAATGCAGCCTCATTGAAACATGTACATGAAATATGGAGAAATACTGCTATATAAAATAGGCCCTAGCTATGACTACGCAATCCATGAGGCAAAACTGCTGAAAAATGTCAATAATATATAGATATGACAATGAATAGCTCAAATAAGAAGGGGGAGCAAGATCTCAACCCCTGAAAACATACAATACACAATCCTCAAAGGGATTGGCTGAAATATGCACAAAATGGAAAATCTGTAGAAATGTCGGAGTTGCTAGGCAGCAGCTCCAACTCAAAACTGGAAATGGATGTAGATAGCTGATGATACTATAATATCTGGCTGAATCTCACCCAAAGGATCTCTAGAATGAAAGGTTGATCCTCTTACCTAAGATCTAACCCTCCAAATATGTGGAGCAAGTCTCCACTACAAATGCACTTAGAAATAACGCAGTCTAGAGAAGGGACTGCATTGTTGGTGAAGAGGAATGCTTGGCCTCATGCCAATGATCTATAATATGCTCCTAGATCTCCCTTGATAACCTCCTATAGGAATAGAAGCTTCCTCCTCAAACAGATGAGCCAAGTAAATGGTATATGGTGTCCTCCACTACAACACCCCAGCAACACTATGTTATACTTGAGCAGAAATAACGCAATAACTGAAAGGAGAAGGTTTGGACTTGAGCCAAGAGATATGGATAATGAAGAAAAATCCTTCAAGAGCTACTTAAGAAGGAGAAGGAATCCTAAATAGGAATTCCCCAGCAATTCTTGCTAAACCACAGAGAATGCGCAATTGTTTGAATAGAAAATGAGATGAATAATACAAGCATGAGAAACAATGGTTGCCTTGCCCTCCTTTTAAACAAGTGAAATCTCTCTCTCCATGGGCCCCATCCATTAGGGTTTCCTCCACCAAATATCCTCTTTCTCATTCACACTACACTGTCTTCTAAAGTAAGCCACTCCTCCTATGGCAGCATTGTTGACTTGGTCAAACTTGACTTTGTCTTCATGCATTTTCCCCTTTCCACACTTGTGGGTGCAAAATCAAGTTCTTATGTATATTTATTCATGTTTTCAATAAACATGGGCCTCCTTACCCATTTATTTAGCTGCAATATGATAAAAGAAAATTTTCAATGTTCCATTTATCCATGTGCTAAAATGGGAACATTATAGAATAGGTGGGTGTCGGTCAAAACTTCGACGACTCCTTCACCCAGCCTTTGAAAATATATTTTGTGCTCACATAACTGTGGGTGGCATAAAATTATGAGTCCATGAGCTTCATTGGCTCAAGGAGATGATACATGTGTTGATAATCCTTTTCCAGAAAGGTAGAAAGATTTTGTTTGTTGGCACTGCTCAATGTCATAGCCTTCTCATCAATGTATGAAACAATCCAGCTAATAACATCTACACATGAGAAGGCTAGATATATTCATGCAACCTTGTATAATCCCGACTGTTGGATACTGAAATATACCTATATTCAACCATCTGCCATGTAAGTGTTGACTCCTTTTCTATAAACAGTCGAGTGTCTTCACATACTGGAAAGTTAACTAGTGTTTGCTCAAATTTTTCCCCAGTATTGCTTTCAGTGGCTTCTTTGGTGCCATGGTAACAATGATCACTAGAGAGAATTTCTCAACAATTGTGGCACCTATGAGACATAAAAGACACTCATGGCAAGCTAACATCAATATTTTTCAAATCTACTTTCAAGGAATGATTAAGTAGAAAACTGAAAAAACAGAGAGAAGGATTGAGCAATTTTCAACAATAAGAGGTATTGGCTACCTTTGGGAACTGTGCACTGTGCAATAGCAATAGCCAAGGATGAATCCTGAGGCTTGATATTGCACAATGTGCAGTTCAGCTCAGGCAGTGGACTGGGAGAAATTGTGCATTGTGCAGTCTCACTGGCCATGGAATCGAGTTGCGCCCTAGAACTTCCCAATGCACAGTTGGGCTAGGATGTATTGCGCAGTTACAGAGGCCAATATCTCAGCTTTAGCATTAGGATTGGGTAGTGCCCAACTTGAAAAGTGAAAATTGGCCAAGGAAAGTGAAAATTTTCCTAATGGAAGAGTGAAAAACGAGTAGATCTGAGTGATGGTGAAAGCTTGAGTGAAATTCTGAATAATTATGAATGAATCAATGTAATCAATAGTAGAAACTAAACGGGAAGAAAACCAAATCGGTGAGGAGAGTCACTGCAACAACGACCATAAGTGAAAAAACAAAAAAACTAGTGCGACACTTGTGAAAGGAAAACAAGAGCTTGAAACAACAATTCTACAAGTTAAAACGGAAGCACGCGTGAAGAGAAATAAGAAAAATAACACTCACATAACCAAAACAACAAAAAGTGATAGAAAAAGTGATAAAAGGTGATAAAAACAAAACTCCTCTAGAAAAGCGATGACGACCACCCTGAAGGTTCCTTAATCTCCTTGGGAACTCTATATCTCTAAAATCGAATGTGAAAATGAGATATAGAGGCATCGATTAAATAGATTGGAGAAAATTAGGTTTTATGATGCACATGCCTAAAATCAAGGAAAAAGCGACACTTAGCAGAAGTTTCTAAAAATAACGAGTATGCCTCCTTCGGGATACTAAAAATAGATCCCTATTTTTTAGGAATGATTTTTCATTTTTCTAGCATTTTATTTTATTTTTCTTTTCTGGGAAAACTTTCCATGCACATTGCTTGGAAAGACCACACAATTCTGGGGAACTGGGCAACTTTCGACTCAATGCACTATGCAGTTTCTAAGCTCAATGAGGGATTGCACATTTTCTTGGCTCAATGCTAGGATTCCATCCATGACCATGCAATTTCTGAGCTCAAGGCTTACTGCCACACTAAACTGTTTAATTCCAATCATCAGGGTTGCTTTCCCTCAAGGATTGCATAGTTTCTGGATGAAAGCCCATAACTGTTGCAAGATCAAGTTAGGAGGTTAGCTTGTGACTTAAAGAGATTAGATAAGTGTGAAAACAAGTGAACAAAAATACAAATGAAAAGGATAAGTCTCATTCACAACATGATTACTTGATATTAGTGCAAGATAAGCTCTTCTGAGTAGAAGGTTAGGCTCCAAAATCTAAGCATAGGAAAAATGTTGGAGGGTGGTTGTATCCGCTACAACGCTAGAGACACACTAGTAGAACTCCAACTCTCTGAATAAATAGTGTCTCGTGCAAAACCGGTCTGACCCTTCCAGAAGTATTTTTCAATTCACTCATTACCATAGCTTCTTCACTTAGTTTAATTTAAATACGTAGCCCCTTCCATTCTCTTTATCTGTGGCACACTAACCAAGCCAAGTCAAACTAAGTTTTTTCGATTGGGGATGAGGATTATATAGATTCACAAGTAAATAAATTTTAAGAGTCTTGGTTTTCATATTTGATGTTGCTCCATTGCCAACAAGCTTGGAAAATACCCTGATGAAGTCACTTCAGGAATATAAACATTTCTTCATGGCCAACAAGCCTGGACAGCACCTTGGCAGAGTTGCTTGCTTCACCTCTCTGTGTAGGAAGTGTTTCTCTTCTTTCGCCCTTTATTTTATTTTTTTCATTTTTTTCATTTTTTCGTGTTCAAATAGCTATGAATATGACCTTATTTATTTCATGGGGAAGAAGAGGGATCCCAACTTATTGAGAGCAGAAGAGGTTTTCCCTTCAGAGAAGGATGTTTATATACATCTTTGACATACTTGTTAAGTTTTTCCTCCCCTCCTTACTCTACTCGAATTAGTTGAGAAATATTAACCGAAAAGATAAAAGACCTATTAGAGTAGGCAGTATTATTTTGAATTTAAACAACGTGATTTCATTGTGATTTTCTCCAACAAGTAACATATTTCCCATCAGAGTATCATTGAATAAAAGAATACAATATTTACAAAAAGAGAGGGAATAGATAGGAAACCAAGCGTTGATAGTAGCACAACTTCCTCTTGGATTTCACCATGCTTTCTTCTGAAGCCAAACATGGTCTCATGCAAAATATATCCTATAACTGAAAATAAACCAAACAAAAGGAAAGAAGCGAAGCGGAAAGAAAATCAAAGTAAAGAAAATTAAGCAAACAACTAATAAAATAAAAGCTACTCCTACCCCTAACCTAAACAGAGCATAGGTCAAACTCACATGAAGTGATACTTGCAATGAAAACACTGACACATTGGCTCGCCTATGTAGGAAAGGGAATGCAAGTAAAGAAAGATATCCAAGAGTAATAATAAACAAGAAATATAATATAGTGCAAACCAATATGTTCGAAGCTTGAAAGTATGCGCAGAAAGAAATAAATAAAAGTGCATGAAAGGAATTTTGCAGATGCATTATGGTGTTTCAACACACTCCAAGCCAAAGAGATGCAGGAACAAACTTTAGAACTGTGAAAATGGGTGAACATAAACAAATAATAAAAATTTCGTTTTTCCACCAAGCTCACCACGTATCGGAGTCCTCCAATGGCTCAATGATAGGATCGTGTGATACAAGTGGAGAATGTGAAACTTGTAATACATATTGATTTTCAACATGTGTGGTAGTGTGATGAGGAGCCTCAAATGATTCAGCACTATCCTCATCGGAAGTGGAACTAACCTCAAGACTACGAGAACCTGACATAAACATTAGCTCTAGCTAAAATGCCTCGACATCTTGGGGAAGTTCCAACTCGTCAGAAGATGGATCATCAAAGATCGGTGGCTTGGAAAGATCAAGGGTGGGAAAATCATAATCATGACTGGAGGAATCAATGAAAAGGTCATGACAACCACGATCAGAAAGTTCAAGATCACGGACGGAGGCATTCTCATGATCTGATGAATCGTAAAGAGGGGAAGATGGAAAACGAAAATTTTCACCCTCACCCTCTATATTTTCATAAAGATGAGATGAGAGATTAGAAAGAAAAATAGTAGAAGATTCGTCCTCTCCACAAATGGATGAAAAATTGACATCCCACGTGTTATGACAATGATTGGAAGTAGTAACATCATCAGAAAATAAATTTTCCCAAGATTCAAAAAAAGTGATATAATCGTGGAAAATGTTAGGATGATGTAGGAGAGGTTCGGAAGGAAGAAAGTCATCCTTCATCACAGGTTCTTGTTCAACTATGGGCTCCCACACATAATCATCGTAAATTATATCACAAGTTGGCTACTCAACACCAACTCCATCCAACACTTGATCCTCATGAACTCCAAAAAAGAGATATAATATAGAAGAGCACAAAAACTATGGAGGATTAGAGGGACCAAAGGATGGAGGAAGATGAGATAACACTTCATCGTAAACATCAAACTCATAGTCCAAACCTTCATTAAAATTATGAGTATGTGGGGTGGGAGAAGATGGTGATATATCAACGGATGAATTCTCAATCTCTGCCACCTCATCCTATCGAACTAGAGTTGTTTGATGAGAACGAGATAGGGGGTCACTTGGAACAAAAACCTTGTCTGTCGCAGATTTAGAAGCTCTAACACCAAGGTATGTTGGGAGTGGTTCAAAAGAATCAAGCTTGTGTGGATTTTCTGAAATGTGAACAAGATATTGAAATCTCCCTAACAATAAATTCCAATAAACTTCATCTTTAGTAAATTCATAACAAAAATGCATGAAACGATTGTGAAAATAATGAAGTGATTCATCAGGTGATTTTCACAATTCAAAAATTTTCTTGCACAAATGTTTATGATCATACATATCAAAAGAGTGCAACATTTATTTGACAAGATGCTCGAAAGAGTTTATGGAGGCATCAAAAAATGTGCGACACCATTCCCTTACGCACCCTTCGAACGTGATAATGAACAACCAATAGTTAACAGCCTCACAGTAGATGTTGTGTTCTATGCATAATTCAGGAAAACAAGTAGTATGCTCAAATAAGGTTGTTTCACCCTTGCCATCGAATTTTAAATTTGACAAGTCATCTATGATAGTCGCCGAAACTTATAGATTTTCGTTTCTGGAAAAACATGATGGGGTTATGATTGTGGAAGAAGTCATTATATGAGTGCAGAAATTAAAAACAGATTTTAAGGGCTCAACTTGTCATCTGGCCCTCATTCTAGCACCAGAAATGTTGACGGTGCTGGACCCACCAACATTCAAGGGATCTCCCCGATATGAAGTCCCAACTAGACCTCACACCATTTGGAGTAAGAGTCCCAACAATGGGATGTTAATTATTTTCCTTGGTTTGCAAAATGCATGGAATGGTGCACGATGTCTTTGGTGAGAAAAAGTGTGTGACCCTGCGGAAATCCAAATGTGATGCATGAAGGTTCCAACACACGGAGGGGAAAATGAAGTGCACCTCTTAAAAGCATGTAATAGTAGGAAAATTGGAAGGAACACACGAGCATAATGACATCACATGAACTAAAATGCAGAATAGTCCACAAGTTAAGGTGACAAATTAATACATCAACATGCATCCAACAAGATTCATACAAATGCAAACGAAATAGTTCATAGGCATATGTGTAAGTTAAATAACATATATTAAAAATACAAAAAGAATATTCTTACTATATCAACAACATATAGCAAATGAAATATTTCATAGGCATATGTGTAAGTTAAATAACATATATTAAAAATACAACAAGAATATTCTTACTATATCAACAACATATGGCAAATGAAATAGTTCATAGGCATATGTGTAAGTCAAATAACATATATTTAAAATACAACAAGAATATTCTTACTATATCAACAACATATGCACGAAAGTGTGCCAACTCTGATTTTTATTAAAAGTGATAGTTCCAATCATACATACACCATTGAAAACCCACTTGTCTCAATAGTGGAACGTGAAGTCTACAACACCTGCTCCTCCAAATAATTATACTCCCTCTATGCTACGGAGCAGCCAAGGCTCTCACACAACTCCCAATCTCTTCCTAAGCCCAAGCCTAGCCAAAATCTTGGCTCCCAAAAGGCTATTACATGAGTTATGATGATATATTTATAACAAAGGGGGGTGACTCTTCACATGCCCCTTTGTGACTCTTGGAATCCCCTCATGACTCTTCAACTTCTTTACAAAATGACTCATTACATTACATTATGACTCTTCACATTCCAATATGGACACTTGGAATTTCCCTTTGAAAAATAATTACAAATACATTACATTTTCCACTCATACCCATATGAGACAAAATAGGTTAGAGACAAATTGACAACCTAACAAGACGAAACACTATGATGCTTGAGTTCGAGTGAAATATATCTCAACAACTTCTACTTGATGCTTCTCAGTCACATATTGATGCCAATCTTGGTATTTTGGGATGATATCCCCAAGCTCTGTGATGGTCTCTGGATAGAATCAAACTCTAGCCTCCATCACATCCAGGTACAGTGATTTGGAACCAGTCTCAACTTCTTTCATAAGCATATGCAACATTTTTTTGATCTAGACTGGACCACCGATGTATTTTTTCGTGTTCTATCTATTCAACTCCAAGTCCTCTTGGGTAGCGTTCTATTTCAGTTATTCCAAGTACTCATCGATCTTCTAAATGACTTGATTTTTGCGTTTATATTTAGTGAGTGAGACGACTGATGAGATCTTGTGGGTTCTCACCATGAAATCCAAACTATTATATATCTGTACATATGAGGCTTGAATGCTTCCAATGAAATAGGCGAGCTGCTTGTTTTTCTGGATCAACATCCAAACTCTCGCTTTCTTTAGCTCTACCTATGACTTAATTTTCTTCACCAAGGTAAGTGGTGCCACCTTGTATCACATGATCATTCTTGCACGATGGTGATGACAGCTTGCACATTCTTAAGGGTCTTGAAAAATTCTTTTATTTTCCACTACAAGGCATGAAAGTAGAAAATTGCCTTGTGTACAGTCATGAGCTCCTCATAGAGGCCTCACACGGTCTCTCTAAGTGTTTATACTTCAACAAGTATCGTTGCTCTCATTTCCTCCAAGTAGACCTGTGCCAAAGTCGCACTTTGTGCTATTATGCGAAGTTGCTCTATCTCTTGCCAGAAAACCTGTAAATTTTGTACCAATGGCTTACTCTCGACCGTAAAATATTGTGTTTGATCTCGTAACACCTACGAAGGCCAAGTTGGCTTGGAAAATGGAATTTGGATTCCTACGGGTGTCTGCCACTATCACTCTCTCTCTTAAGAATGTGAGTGATGCATGATAATCTGGAAAATTATTTCTTCGTGCTTGTACAATCCTCTTATGGAGTTCATCATATGACAGATTGTACACATCCATTATCAGATCATCATCAAGAGGCACCATGTCCCCTTCCTCGCTCAAGGCTAACTCTGCAGCTGGAGGTCGTGGAGTTTGAACAGTGACCTGTGGTGCGCTTGGCATCATGTCAACATATTCATCATGTGGCTCTGGTTCCAACTCCATATCTGTAACTTCAATAAAATCTTCAATCTACTAAGCAAGCTCCCGATCATGCATCTATTCGCTCTCTCCCTCTGCTACTGGTTGGTTTTATTTCTGTTCTTCAACATGTATTAGTGTCATTTCTTCTACTATAGCACCTTTCCTTCCTTCTTCTTGATTATGCTTCTCTTCATGTTCTCTCCTCCTTTTCTCTCATTCTTCCCTTAGTTCTTGTTCTACTTTCTGTGCTCTCAATTTTTCTTCCTGTAAGCTCTTCTTTTCTCTCTTCCTCCACTCTGATCTTTATTTCCTATGCTTCCTCTTTTCTTTTGTTTCCAAAGATTCTTTTGTGAGAATAGGATTCACTTTCATTTTCCTGCTTTGTTCTTCGTTTTTTCTATCAACAACCTTTCTCTTTCCCTTGTATTGTATCGGGTTGATGCCTTATGTTGTAGTTTCTTCTGGAATTGCTGCCATCTATGGAGTGGCATGTGAAGTCCCAACTATATTGACCAGCTCACGGGTTCTAGAGGCATTGCAGAAATTCCTCCTCCGACCAATGAAATACCCCATTGACCCAATTGTAGTAGATTCTCACACAATGGTCCTTGTAAATTCCCCTCCGATCATACAGATTGAATTCGTTTGTACCAAACTCAAACTTTCCTATGGATTTTACATCGATATCTACAACTTTGAGATTCTTAATCTCGTATAATACGATCTACAAAGAAAGAGTGGGCCATGGTGATTTCTTCTTCCTGTGTAGTTTTGCTAACAATCCTATGATGAGATGACAAGACACTTCATGCATGACAAGCTTCTCGGTGACATACTTTGGTAAAAGATGTGACGACTTATGTCCCTCGAACACTCTAATAAGTGTTCCATCTAATAAGGAAAAACAATCTATGATCTATGATATTGCCTCCATTGATCCTCATGACATGCATGGTGGGTCCTCCTCAAAGATAAGATTGTATAGCAGAATGATGAATTGATCAGTTAGTTGTTCCATAACTCCTTTATCGCTGCAATATGAAAGCAGTTTACAATAGATATGCACGACAAGTTTTCGTGGGGGCCATGCCCAGTTCATTCAAGGAAACTAATTATGTGCACAGATTGCATCCAATAAGTATGCAGACATATAAAACATTTCTTTCTCACCCTTGAGAGGATCCCGGGCTTTGCTACATGGGCTCTCAACTAATGGGCCAAAAAATCTGACCAGTTGAACGACTTCCCCTTGTTCACCACCTGGTTCAATAATATTTCCCACCCTTTGGGAAAGGTTTATGCACTTTTCTGACCATATATTATGCAGGCTTAGATGACCAAGAGCTCATAGGCCTTCCTAAGCGACTTTGTCTTGTATGAATGGGAGGGTATGTGTCAAAACTTCGTTGACTACTTCACCGAACCTTTGAGAATATATTTTGTACTCACATAGATGTGGGTGGCATAAAATTATGAATCCATGAGATTTACTGACTCGGGAAGATGGTACATGAATTGATAATCCTCTACCAGAAAGGTAGCAAGTTGTTGTCCATTGGAACTACTCAATGTCATAGCCTTCTCATCAATGTGCTAAACAATCCATTTAATGACATCTGCAGACGGGGAGGATGGGTATCTATATGCAACCTTGTATAATCCTGACCATTGGATACTGAGATATACCTGTCGATCTTCTAGTTCGGCCTCAAAGTCATTTGAAAAAAAATCTCTAACCACCTTCCATGTAAGTGTTGACTCCTTTTCTATAAATAGTTGAGTGTTCACATATATTGACAAGTTAACTGGAATTTTTTCAACTACTTCCCCAGTACTACTTTCAATGATCACTTTTGAAGCAACTCTCTTTGGTGCCATGGTAACAATGACTGCTGGTGATAAGTTCTCAACAACTGTGGTACCTATGGGACATAAAGACACTCATGGCAAGTAAACTTCATTCTTTTTAGAATCTACTTTCAAGGCATGATAAATCAGCAAACCAAAAAAACTAGAGAGAAGGATTGCACAATT
This sequence comes from Pinus albicaulis, assembly GCA_034641835.2. NCBI lineage: Eukaryota > Viridiplantae > Streptophyta > Pinopsida > Pinales > Pinaceae > Pinus > Pinus albicaulis. The sequence continues at coordinate 28,329 of JAXQQM020090826.1, forward strand.
TTCAAAAACAAGAGGGAATAGATGCATGTGTGATTTCACACTACACAGTCCCAACAACCAAGGATGAAGCTTCAAGCTTGAGGCTTCATACTGTGCAATGTGTATTTCATCCTAGGTAGTGGACTGGGAGAGATTGTGAATTGCACAGTCTCAATGGAAAAGGAAGGAGGATCCTTGGAAATACGCAATGCGCAGTTGGGCCAACCTTTCTATGCACTATGTAGTTTAAGAAGCCAACCTATCAGCTTGAGCCTTAGGATTGTGCAGTGCCCAGTAGGGCAAAGTGAAAACTGGCCAAGGAAAGTGCAGATATGCCCAATGGAAGTGTGAAAAATGAGCATATATGAGTGATGGTAAGAACTTGAGTGAAAATCTAACTAATTATGAAGGAATCAATGTAAATAAAGTGCAGAAACTGAATAAACGAGAATAAAACCAAATCGATGAGCAGATTTGCCGCAAAAATGGCCATCAGTGCAAAACAGAGAAACGGATGCAACACTTGTGAAAGGAAAAAAAATAACTTGAAACAACATTTATACAAGCTAAAACAAGTTAAAATGCCAGCATGCATGAAGAGAAATAAGAAAAACAACACTCACAGAAGAAAAATGACAAAAAGCAACAGAAAAAGTGGCAAAAGGAAATAAAAACAAAAATCACCCAGAAAAGCAATGACAACCTGTTGAGACCTTGGAATTCCGCTGCCAAAACATGGGGGAAAACAACTCGGTCCAGACCTTAAAGAAGCTCCTTTTACATTTGGTGTAGTGGCTCTGAATGGGGATAATGGGACCAGTTTCCCAATAAGGTTGATTTTGAGGTTGTGTGATTATATGGCATGCATATGGAAATGATTTTAATCTATCTTATGAATCTATCTAAACTATTTATTCTATTATATACCCAAGGTGTTTTTTCCTTTATGCGATCTGCAAAGATATCCTTCAACTGTTAGTAATATAGATCATTTAACAGTTAAAAGAGATGAAAATTATGTAAAATGATTCTTCTTGTGATTGATTACATTTATACCTCAAAATCTCACCTCCATACATTGAAGCAGGATCAGCCATGGTTCTTCTTTTCGTCGCTGGCTTCTATGGATCAACCAAAAGTTGGTATGTAATACCACTGTCCAGGGATTTAGTAGAAGGACGAGGAGCAGGCAATGGGCCTTGACTTATGAATAATTGCTAAGCAGCACAACGGACAGAGCAACATCTAATCCGGCAATTAGGTTGAAAACTCAGTATCCAAAGGGCTGTCCAGACAAATCTTGCATTCTCAAAGCACCTTCTCTCATAGATCTAGCAAGCTCGTAGCCGAACTCATAGGCGACATCTTCTGATGTTTCAAAGGGCGAAACCCTTATTTGTGTAACAGGATTGTTAGGGTCAAACAGAGCTGTATTGTTCATGTACGCGGCAGCAGTTTTGCCGCTCTTAATCTATATAACCGTTAAAGTCAAAAACAAAAAAACAAAATAGTTTGACTAGAAGAATTGTGAAAAATATATCGCATTCATATGTGTGATTATACATTTAATAAGAAACTACAGAAAAATATTAGAACTGAAATGCATGTAACATTCATCTATAATAAAATTTCAAATATATAATGCAATAAAAGATGATTGTCAATCTATAAAGCAAGACTTGATACAAGTGAATAAAAGTACCATATGTACGAAGTCCTACTCATGTAAACTGACAGTAATTGATCTTCTCCTTCTCACTTTCAAGCAATTTAAAGAGTACAGTAGTGCAACATCAGTTAAACATCTTTAATCGTCAAAATATAACAGATGTGTTCCATTAATTCATCAAAGCACTCACAAACTTACAATAGTGCATTCTTTGCAAATGTTTTTGACAATTTTCTGGACCCTTCTCTAAATGCATGAGAGGGGTTTAAATACTAAACTAACTATGTTCTAAAATAGATTATTACAAAAATATAGAGGAGGTTTCAAACAACCATCCTCATAGGACTAACTTAAACTACAATCTAGGAAAATAAAATAACAATTTTTATTTATGAATTTCGCCCTTTCTTTTGGATTTGGTCACGAAGTTGAAAAATACCTATCATAGGCTTGAGCTGAGTTAGCTGTGAAATCCTTGATCTGACCTATCCCTTGAATATTGCGTTTGAAAGTATGGGCTGCGATCTTTTTGTTGAATCTGTTAAGAATTGCAGAATCTGATATTGATGATAAGGTTTGATCAGAAAATTCCAATAATTTTCTTGATCAAACTTATTTACCTTCTTAATTACTTCATCTTGTGTGTCTTCTATCTACTTCCACTGTGTTTCTATCTATTTTTCTTCTGAGAACACTTCAAACGTGTTCTCTTTGAGAAGTTATGCTTTTACTAGTTGTTCACATACAGATTCAATAATTTCATTTGATAACTTAGATGTTTTCACTATTGTTTTCTCTGCCTGCTTGATTTGTGTTTCCCCAATCTCTGAATAGGATCTCCTTATGAAACTTATCTACCTGAGGTAGATCAGCTTCCTTTCCTGAGTCTGATGCTTGCCATTGAATGTGTTCATTGATTTTCTTTTCAAGTCTTTCACATTCAAGTTTCTAGATAGTTATTTGCTAGATCAGTATTTTATTTGAATCACAAGAAGAGTCAATCATAGAAGCTTGATGAAAAAATACTTCCCGTTCTTTCTTTAACTTATCATTTACATCCAATGCTTCTTTAATAAACTGCTCTAGTTGTGGTTGGCTCTGTTTCTTGGTTATTGTTTTTTCCAGTTGTGCTTGTTTCTCATTGATTTCTGTTTGATGCTGCAATTTAAGGCTTTTGAAATCCTTTTGAAATTGGGCCATATTTCCTTTGATTTTCTCACTGGAGTTAGATTTTTCTTCATTTAATAGCCTCTCTAGTTCTTGTACTATGGCTTCCTTTTGCCTCAACTACACTCTAACTTCAGTAGCTTTATCAACGGTGGAAATAGCATATGCCCCTGCATACTATGATAATTTAGTTAGATGTTCTATAGGGTCATCTAAGGAATCCTTCCATAGTACATCAATTGATTCATCTATGAGGTTTGAGATTGTTTCATCAGTTCTTCTTCTTTTGTTCCTCTTGACTACAGCCTTATAGCTAGGACTATAGAAAATGTCCAGTGAAGGATTTTTTCAACTTGTAAAACTATCTATTCTATAGGTAAGCCAGTATGATCTCTCGATCATGAGTCTCTAGAACTTGTTGTAGTGGATTAACAATTTCCATTATTTTCTGGGAATGTTCGGGTGTCTGAAAACTAGTTACTTGATCAGTATTGGGATTAGCTTTAGGAGTTTTTATTACTTCAGAAAACTCCTCCCATTCACTACTAAAATTCTGTGTTTGTGACTTTTCAGACTGATCTAGTGTGTCATGACTGTGCTGAACTTCTTGAGAAGTTGACTATGTTCCATTACTTTCTTTTCGCTTCTGCATCTCTATCTCTTATATTACCTGATCAATTATATTTTCTGGGCTATCCTTTCAGGATTCATATTCATTTTCAGAGTGATCCAAATTGTGAGATTGATACTGTGATTGACCTGATTCATCCTCAGACATGTCTTTTGCTTCATTATCCAAGCTGATACTTGGAGTAGGTCTGTTGACATCTTCAATAGTTAAAAAATTGAGAGGGACTCTCTGCAATCTCTTATTTCTATATACTTTTAATGCTTCCAAATAATCTTGGCTCAATTGGCTTGATGCAAATTTGGTTATATCTGAAAACTTTTCCATGCCTTGGAAGAGATCATCAAATCCATCTACTTCATTTACAAAAGGCTTCATTTTGAGCTCTGTAGTGTAATTTTTAATTACATCATTTGGATCAGATAGCCTCTTTGGAATTTCTACCAATTTCAATATATTAACCTTGGAAACCTCCTTGTAGGTATGGCCAATATCATAAAGTGCAAAAGTGTCACATTGTAAAGGGAAATTGGGCCAAACAACCTTCTTAGCATCTTTCAGTTGTTTAGTGATACCATTAACAAGTTGGTAAGATATCTCTTGTGCAAGAAAATTATCAGGAACATAATATGGTAGGATGTGGGGAGAAGCATAACTCCCGAATACTCTGACATATGTAAAATTCTCCCCTACAAACCATCTAGCCATAGAAATAATATCTGCGCTAGCCTCTTCATAAACCCTAGGGACCTTTTTATTGAATATCATTTGGTGCATAGGCAATATGACTCTATAAAAAAATTTATAAAAATGTCGGTGGAAGTCTGAATCCCAAAGGTCTCTGTGGTAAATATGTATTGGGGTAGGGTCTTGTGTAGTCCATTTCCATCCCATGGTAGGAAAACTAGAAGAAAAGAAAATTACGTCCATGACATAGGTAGACATATAAAAGGGAGGTATTTATCTAGATGAAACACTCCTTTTATTCCTATATTATGTGATTTGTTTGGCTAAACTATCAAATAGGATGCTTTCCCAATTTACAATTGAGTAATTGACAATTGCGTCAATCAATGGAACCCATTCTACTGAAAACCTAGTGGTATCAGGTTTGGAAAACAATCTACACAACATACTGGCAGCACAAAAATAAGGGTAAGGAAGTTGGGAAATAGAGTACGTACCAATTTTATCTCATTTTAGCTTTCCCTGATCTTCCTTCCATTCTTTTATGACTTTTGTTAAATCTAGGTCGTTTGCTTTGAAGCTTTGTAGAAAAGCTTTTTCATAGTTTTGTTGTGAATATGGTAAGCGGTACATTGCATTCAAATCGTCTGCCTAGAAAGAACCAATATTCTCACTTCTTGAATCCTTAAAAGTTTTATCTTTTATGTTTAAGTGGTTAATTGCCCACTTAACCATATCTGTGTAAGGGAGAACTTTTGGCCTTGTGGCTATCTTGTGGATGAATGAACATGCAATGTCAAAATCAGTTGGATCTAAAGAAACAGATAATTCTATTGAAGCAACTTTATCCATCACTATTGACTTTTCATCTTCGAAAAACTGATACATTGCTTCCCATGACAAACTACCACATTCCTTATTTCAGGTGGTATCTGAAAATAAGGGAGCCATGTCTGAATCTTCAGTAGTCGGTATTTGAGCAATAGCTTTGTCTTTCTTATTCTTCGTTTTTTTGGTTAGTTTCCTGATTTCAAGTATACATAACAATCATTAGAAATGTATGGACTAAAGAGACAAATCCATCGTTAATTTATTTCAAAATATGTAAAAATAGATATGAATCTTATCAAATATGATATCAATCATCGATAATAATTTCAAAATCAAATCTCTTACACCTTCACACAAAATATCTATCAATCAACTTAAAGTTGTTAGATCTCGAATTTCGTTTTGATATGACATAAGCCATTTCGCATGCTCGATAAATTAAATGACGCTAATTCGTACATCGCCATAAATAACTTTTACCGCTTGTAATGTTTACCCATAAATGCTGCGAAATGTGATGTGCGCGAACCGTACATCGCAACTTTTAGGTAATAATGAATTTTTTTTACGGTTAACTTATGCGAAATGTGAATTTCGCATTCAAAATTCAAGCAGCCGCACTTAAAGGACTTTAGAGATTTATATTTAATGCTTTGTTGGCTCGTCGGGTCCGTGCAATCACACTTATATCTAATTACTTTATGAGTTGATTGTTTTAAATAAGGTGTGATGCGATAAAGAGTTTATAACGATCATTGAAGTTTTTGCAAGCTTTTAAAACATAGCTTTGAAAAAGGTTAGTGCATTTTGTAGCTCGCATGACTTTGAGATTTGTAAGTCTTTTTAAGTTATTAGCTATGCAATTTGTGATGCACTAAAGGAATAAAGCAGAAAACTCAAAAGAAAGCTTTTATTTCCTAAGTTTTTTGTTTTTAAAGCTAAAAATAAATTTCTTATTTATTTATAAAGGGTCCCACAACAATTGGCGATTCACTTGGGAGAACTAGATATCTCTGAATAAATTTTTGAAATTCCTAAAACTTTTTAAAAATAAAAAATAGTTTCAGGAATGAATTTCAAACAAATAAAATCTCACTAATCAATGAAGTCTCTCTTATTTACTATTCATAAGAATCCCTCTTTTAAAGATATAAGTATGAAAATCTATACCAGTCTTTACTTAGTTCAAAGAGATAAAGCAGGTGGCTCTTACAGATCATGTTTATAAAAATTTACTCTTTTACCACAGGTAGAGCCTCTATTCCAATAGGAAATTTAAGCTTTTGGCAGGGTTACCTTTTACCCAGCGATGATTCATTGTCTCATCTAATGTTTCTTAAAATTTCAAAAATAAACTCTAATTTTTTGAAACATTTTGTATCATATTTTATTTACTTAAAATCCATTTTCTTGGCTTGGTAACCAAATGATGACAATGTCATTCACTAGTTGTAATTAAATTGATCAAGCTAGCTCTTGATGAGACCCCTTGTCCTCTTGATATAATCTCAAGTCATTACCCTGTTTTGGTAGGCAGTAATGGTAATGTCAGTTCAACTATTTCCATATGAACATGGTAAACAAGCTCTTGATGAGACTTATTATCTTTTAAGTTTTTCTAATTATAATCTTTTTTGAATTTCTTTCAAAAATTTATAAGTTTTCCCGGTTGGGGTGAATCATTGGTCCTTTTGAGGATTCTGGATGATAATGTCAAGTTTTAGATTACTTTTCTGTAAAAGAGTCTTTAATATGTTAAATATTCTTTTCTTGATTGATAACAAAATTATCATGCTATATAAGGATGAGAGTTCATCAGAGAATAAATAATTTCAATGAAATTACATCTTTCAGTAAAAATAAAATATATTTTTCTTTCAAATATTTCGATTGTTTCCTTAACACTTCTTATTTCTATAAGAAATAAATCAAAAAGGATCATCTGAGATTTTATTTTGAAAAGCCAAAAAATTATACTAAGAAACTTTTATTTCTTCTAAGACAAAGAAAAAAAACAATAGTATACAAGGAATAGAAGGGGTTATCTCCTATGAAAAGTATTTTTTTCAAAATTTTCCCATTAACAAGAAAAGAATCTCTTTTTCCTGATAGATCTTGCAATAAGAATGTTGATGGGCCTATTTCTTTGATTATTTGAAATGGACCTAGCCAGATTTTTTGAAACTTCGTGTGTTTACCTTTCTCCTCGTGCGCTTTGTCCCATTTCAATACCAGATCACCAATTTGAAAAAAAAATTGGGTAACAGAAGTTGAATCAAATGAGGCTTTAACTATCTGTTGATGATGTGCATGAGTCTGTTCGGATTTTTCTCTTTCTTCTTCTAACTTAAGAATCTGACATTGTCTAATTTGTAAAGAAGAAGCGGGAGATTCATCAATAAATTTTACTGAGGAAAGAGAGGGAATAACTATGTTGGTGGGAAGTACAGCTTCTTTTCCATAGACAATATTAAATGGAGAAGTTCCAATAGAATCTTTTTTAGTTATTTGATATGCCCAAAGAGTAAAAATTAATGATTTGTGCCAATTTCGTTGGTTTTGATAAACAGTTCTTTTGATTATTCTAATCAAGTTCTTGTTTGTAGATTCTGCCAAACCATTTCCTTGCGGATAATAATTGACTTAAGTTTAAAACCTCTTTTAATTGAAAATTCCATCATAGCAGTTCCTGAGAAGTGAGATGCATTATCAAACATTAAAGCAGTAGGTAAGCCAAACCTGGTTATGATATTTTGGTCGATGAAATCAATGATATTTTCAGAGTTGGCTACTTTTAATGGAATCGCTTCCACCCATTTAGTAAAGTAATCTGTAGCTGTGAGAATATATCTGTGATGTTTGGAAGAGTTAGGAACAATCTCACCAATTATATATAATCCCCATTGTTCAAATGGTTGTTCGATATTGACTGGTTGTAAAGGGAATGTTGGCTTCCTTTGTCTTCCAAATGTACTTTGACACACTTTGCATTTTCTTCCATATTCATGAGCGTATTTGAAAAGTGTTGGCCAATAGTAACCTGCATGCAGGATTTTGTGTGCTGTCGAATTTCCTCCAAAATGTCCTCCAGCTGGTCCATCGTGGAGTTCCTTCAATACTGTCTATGCTTCAGATTTTTCTAAGTATCTTAAAAGTACAAAATAAATTGTTTTCCTAAATAACACATCGTTTATTAATTCATATTGTTTGGCCTTTAATCTTAAAGCTTGTTTTGTTTTGTAACTGAGTTGATTTGGAGCATATCCATTCTTCAAATAGAATATAAGATCATCATATTGTGATTGTGCATCGTTGAGGCTTACCTCTGATGTTTTCACATTGTTACCTAATTATTTCTCTGATGATAGATGGGATGTTCTTGTAAGCATTATGCAAAAACCTTGACCTCTAACAATTTTAGAGGGTCTAATTTCTACATCATATTATTGTAAAGCGGTAACCCAGTTAGCCCTCTTTTCTCCTAATTCTCTTTGCATCAAGAGTTGTCTCACTGCAGAGAGTGGAATTATGATTTTAGTGTGAGTCTTTAGGAGAAAAGGTCTAAAATGCTTTATAGCCTTAAAAACAGCAAATGCTTTCTTTTCGACAAATGTATAATTTAGTTCTACACCTTGCAAATTTGAACTAAAAAATGATATCGGTGCTTCAATTTTTTGATCATTCAGCTGTGTTAAAACAACAGCATATGATGCATTCGATAAAAAAGTGTATAATGTAAAAGGATTAAGAAAATTGGGGGTAGTCAGGAATGAAGCATTGAAAATTGATTTTTTAACCAAAATCAAATTCTTCTCTTTCATTATGTCCCCATTTAAAGACAGATTTTTTCTTAATCATGTTCTGTAAAGGTAAAACAATTTGTGAAAAGTCAGGGACAAATCTTTTAACAAAATTGATATTCCCAAGGAATGACTGCATAGTTTTCTTGTTGTGAGGGAGACGAATTTGTTTGATCTCTTCAATTCTTTCAGGATCAATATAGATACCACTTTTTGACACAATGAATCCTAAACGTTTTCCTTCATCTAATCCAAAAAATGATTTCTTTGGATTTAATGAGATGCCATACCTTTTGCATCGCTCAAAGACTTGCTTTAGGTCATTTACATGATTGGTTACTTGTTTAGAAAAGGTTGTAATGTCATCTAAATAAATAACTATTTTTTTATTTATGAGCCCCCTAAAAGCTGTGTCCATAGCTCTCTGAAAATTGGCGCCTGCATTAATTAATCCAAAAGGCATCTTTTGATAGGCATAAGTTCCCCACTTAAATCTGAATGTTGTTTTCAATCTGCCATCTGGATGTACGAGAATTTGATTATATCCCGAGAATCCATCTAGAAAGGACATGAGTTCAGAACCAGCTACTGTCTGTAGTACTTATTCCATGGTTGGTAATGGAAATTTTTCCTTCGTACAAGCTTTGTTTAAATTCCTAAAAACAATGCAAATTCTAATATCACCATTCTTCTTCCTAACAGGTACCAAATTTGATACCCATTTAGAATGCCTAACTGGAAAGATGATTTTTTCCTTGAGGAGTTTGTTCAATTCTATTTTAATTTGATTTTCCAGATATGGATGAACCTTCCTCAATTTCTGATGTATAGACTTTTCTTCTGAGATCATAGGAATCATACGTTGAATCATAGAAGTGTCATATGTTTTAAGATCAATATAATCCCAAGCAGAGACACTTTTGTACATTCTAAACAATCTGATGAATGATAATATTTCTTCTGAAGATAGACCAAGACCTAGATTTACATTTTGAGGCTTTTCGTTAGTTCCTAGATTTAATAACTCAAATCTTAAAGTAGAGCTTTGTGTTTTTGAGTTAGTCAATATTTTAAACCTGTCTTTTAGATCATATAAGTCTTCTAACTTAACAATAAATTTAGGAATAGGA